>JAQFXP010002296.1:0-15653 GCA_034693685.1 Belba bartosi
TAATAATAATTTACACTTTAATTAAATAAAATATTAAAATTTAAGTTTTCATAACTCATTGAAAAGTGTAACAACTTTTTTGAATAGTTATATCTTGGCTAAAAATTGGCATATTAGACGTTCATTTAAATTGGCATCTAATTGGCATTCAGGGCTTCTCTAATCATAGCACATAATTTCAAAAGGTCGGCCGACCCAGGGAAGGGTAATTTTCAAAAAATGTTTAAAAAACCTATATAATTATGATGTAATTTAACTCAATTTAATTTAATTAAACCGAATTTAGCACCAATTTAGGGGAAATTTTCAATTAGGAAGAGGTACCCTTTTTGCGGCCCAAATACTAGAAGAGATAAAGGCCAATTTTAAAAATTAGAAGAATTTTTGGATGATCTCCCTCTTCTAAAACCTTGAACAAACATATTGTTTTATTTAAGTGCTTATGCCAAACCATACAACTATAATCTATAAACCAGGCATTGTGAAGGGCGGGATCAGCCAAAATTCCCCCCAGATTTTGAAAATTGGCATTTATCCCCCCCCCTAGCATTTGGTCCGAGAAAAGGTACCTCCCTCGAGGTTTTGCCGGCCGCCTTCGGCAGCCGGCAAATTCTTTTGGTTTTTTGCCCAAAATTAGAAAATTTTCCCTAAATTGGTGCTAAATCCGGTTTAAATCCAGTTAAATTAACTAAATTTAGTTTAAATCCAGTTAAATTAAGTAAAATTTCATCACAAGTATATAGGTTTTTTGAGCGTTTTTGGAAAAATCCCTCCCCTGATCCCCCCCTAGGTTTTTGATTAAAATTTTGGAGAAAATCCCCACCCTGATCCCCCCTGGATCGGCCGACCTTCTCAATCTCTGCTATAAACTAAACTGCCAAGTTGAAAGTAATTTAATTCACATAACGACTGATAGATTCAAACTCTGATCTAAGTAGATGTCACTACTCTAAATGTTCAACACTATTTGAATTAGCGCTCAGATCGAGCCTCTATCAGTGCTAACTGAGAAATGATAGAGGGCCCAGTTAGCTAAACTTTTAATCAATTTTAAAGCTTTTCGATTATTTTTGTGTAAACCTATATTAACATTCAAATCATTTGAATTCTATTTTAAACTCTATGTAAAAGCAATTATTCTTCAAATAAAACATTTTCTCAATTTGTAAAAATAGAATTAATTGAATATTAATTACAACTCATTTGAAAATTGAAAAATTTATTGATTCAAAAAATTAAGCAAAAATTGATTGTAAATAATATAATAATAGTAATAATATAATAAATACAAATACTGTATAATGTGTTTTATATACAATTAAATAATAAAATTTGTACAAGCTAAAACCGGATTAATTTAATAGATTTGTCTTTAGATACAAATCAAACAAATAATTGCGTGAATTCGAGATAATATCTCCGAAACAAATCCGGTTTGACTTTTGCACAAACAATACGAAAAACCATTATTTAAGAAATGAATAATTATTATAAAACTTGAGTTTCAATAGTTTGCGAGACTTGCCATAAGATATTCAATTTTATTAATGAAGTTCTTGCCCTCAATCTTCTCCCAGTCCACCTCCCGGTAACTTCCAGTCAGGTTCTGCCACTTCCGGTCCCGAACCAAAGTGCTCGGATAGAACTCCTGAGGCGACGAACAGATCTTGACTTCAATTCCCGAGTGAGGGCCACATCTGATGGCAATAATTCTTTCAATAAAATAGAAAATCGATTAAAACATTAAAACAAAAATTTCTAAAATAAATGATTGGAATACCGGTCGCCGTTCGGAGATATTAGAACTATTGAAGAGGCGGTGCCGATGGGCTCGACGTGACCGACCCCGACGTTTACATTCAGTGATAACACTCTCCAACCCATTGGCTTCGATAGGGCCTGAATAGCAAACACTTGATGTTGTGATACCTAAAAAGTTCAATATTTATAACTAAAAACCGATAAAGACTTAAATCAAATGACAATCAATACCTGATTTAGCAATAAATACCGCAATTCTTGTGATTCATAAGACATGTTTATAACCCTTCCGTCCCTAAGAATAGCTTTCAGTGTTTTAGTCGATATATGAATAACGAGTGGCGTTCGGCACAGGGATTCATAGCCGTATGAAATAATATTAATTTTGACACTACTTTTGGTGGCGCTGTTCAAACAGAGCCAATGGGCGACAATAATCGGGTCTTTGATCTCTGCGGCCAAAGTGTCGATCATATACATAGTCCTCAACCGCAATAAGTCGTGTTGTGTTTGAGCTATAATTTGCTCCAAAATTGTTTCACTTTTATTCAGTTCAGCGATTGTTTGCCTGTCATAGGCCTCAGGTCCGGCCAAATAGCGCTTCCGACTCACCCCAAGAGTAGCAGTAGTCGGGTGCGGCATCGGGTGGTGGAGAGTGTTGTGGTGTAGTTCCCGCAACAACTGGTGCAGAGAGTGCTCTAAAACAGGTTTGTTCGGAGAGTCCTGTTTCGAAGGTATGGCCAAACTCGAGGACTTCTGGTGTTTAATCTTTCCGGTGATAGTCGTGTGACACAAGACTATAGACAACTGGACGCCAGGGAATAGAGAAGCAATTATCTGATTACCGATAACAGTAGTCGGGATCGGGAGCTGCAACTGAACGGCTTCGCGAGCCAACTGTGCGAACAGTTCTTTGTTAAACAACACGTTTTGTGCGTTTTCGAGCTTTTGGTTCCAACTCAGGTCTACAGTGGAAGACAAAACGGGTGGAACTGGAGCTGACACCTCTCCCTCTGCTATAGAATCGCTGTCTGTTTTGGCAATTAATTCAATCAATAAATAATTAAAATAATAAACAGTAAATCGCAAACCTTTTTGTGTCTTAACCTGGAAAAAGCTGCCGCCCTCTAGATCTGACGGCACCTTCACTTTGAGAGCACTGGAACGTTGTCCGGCAATCGACTGATCCTCGTTTTTGGTCACTTCAAAAGTACCCGAATGTGGAAAACGAGAGCCGGCTTTGGATTGTAATTAAATTGATTAATGAGTCAAACATTTCAATATAAATATATTGACTAAAACTATTCACCGGATCTATAGCTAAGGTCTCCGAGAATCGAATTCTCTTTCTTTCTTAGTCTCCAATTCTGTCTCATATTGAAGAGCTCTGAATGAAAATCAGTCGAACGGTTCCGATTGGCCTCGGATTGAGACGAACGGATCCGTTCGCAACCGTTTGATATAATGGCCGCAACGGAAGCCAATGCCTAAACACATGATATAAGTTGAGTCATTAATTGACATTAACTCAAAAATAAATCAAATAAAACCTTTTTCTTCGCCACTAAACAAGTGATTGGTTTTATGTCATTCGACTCCTGAGAGACCGGATCTAAAACCAAATATCGTTTGTCTTTAGATATATTGAGTACATCGTAAAGGACTGTCACTTCTGTCAGCGCTTGTCTGTCATGTAATGCAAACATTCCAACAAATTATGACTAAATTTCAAACTTTAATATCTATTTAACCATTACTTCAGTTTATTTCTGACCGAATCGAATGGCCAGAGCGAGGGCTGAAAAGTTGCCAACTCTTTGGCGTCGGTCTCAGTGTTGACGTTGTCTTCGATGTCTTCCAAAGCATTGTTCGTATCATTGGATTCATTGCCGACTTTCGAAAAGTCTATCTTCTGAACCATTTTCGTTAGATTTTCAGACATCGAAAGAGGTCTTCAATCGAATCAATGATAATATTTATTAAAATTGGTCTCAATTTAAGTCAAATCAATGCAATACTCACTGAATATACTTTTCCTGTCCATCAAATGTGATCTCTTGGACCTGATATTCATCGATGGGCTCAACGCTGACGTTCACTGATATTAAAGACATTGTTCACTGATTTGGTTTAATTAAAAAAATAGATATTTTTGATTTAAAACTAAATTAAACCAAAAAATAAGTGAAACGAAAGCCGACGACAGAGTTGTTTGAAAACAAAGTCGAAAGGCTTTACAAAAATTACGTTACGATTCTTACGATCAGATATTCTGATTCAGAATATATTCTATTATAATATATACTACTATTATTCTACTATAATAGTGGCATGATTATTTTTCATTAATTGAATTTGACATCGAAAACATAGAAGCAACTTGCTTATTTGTAATTACTAATTAGTAATTTATTGTATATTTTTAAATATTAAAATACAAATATAAATAATCTAGCTTGTTTTTGTATTTTGGCTTTGAGTATTTTTGTTCAACATATATTTTTATTTTATAAACAGACATGTGCATCCTTAGCGATTCTGGTGGTTCTCTAGATTGCAGTACATGGCGAGTATGGCTACGTATTGTTTACGGAAACTTTATAAATAAATTTATCAAAAGTTAATGTCAAATATGTTAAAGTCGAAAATGTTATGTCAAATATGTTAATGTCGAATATGTTAAAGTCGAAAATGTTAATGTCGAATATAGTCAGTGTCGAATATTCTAATGTCGAATATGTTAATATCAAATTTGCTAATGTCAAATTTACAGGAAAAATATTGTTTTTAATAAACTTTGTCATAGTTGATTTAAAATTAATTTATTATAGATAAAAATAATCAAATATTAATTGGCTATACTAAACTTAAAAAATTATTTGTTTTTTAAATTTGCAAGCTAAAGAAACTTAATTAAGTAATTAAAAAATATAAAATTTGACTTTTTAGATTGCCATTTTAAAACAATAAATAATTTTTTAATTTTGAACTAACCAATTAATATTTAACTATTTTTATACATTTTAAATTAATTTTGAATCAACTATGACAAAGTTTATTAAAAACTATATTTTTCCTGTATAATTTTCAAATAAATTTTTATTATAATTTTATGGATATTTAAAAGTAATACAATTTGTTACATTAAATTTTTATTTTAGCTCGTTTAGTTTTTATTTTATAAGCAAAATAATCTTTTAGAGTTTTTGATTAAATTGTTTTTAAATAAAATTTTAATGTGTTACAAATAATTATTTTAAAATATTTTGATAGATATTTGTTGTGGAAATGTAAGTCAATAAAATAACTTAATCAGATTTTAAAATATTAATTGTAAAATAATACGCAAAGACTTATGGGTTAACCTAATATATTGAAGTTGTTTAAAAATTAAGTTAATTCATAATTTTTAAAATATTTTATTATTTAAATATATTTTTTATTTAATTTTAAAAGTACTTAATCAATTTAATAATTTTTTGTTAGTTATTATGTTACATTTTTATACTTGCATAATAAATTATTTATAATATAATTGTATATATTTTATTATTTATAAAAATAAATAACCACTTTATTTAAATAACATTTTAATTCATATAATGGATTCTGGGTTTAATTTTTTAAAAATTGAAATTTATAAGAAATTGCTTTTTATTTTATTTTTAAATTTTACAATAACAACAAATTTAACTAAAAATATATATTTCAACATTGATAAAGTTAAAAAGATTTTAGAATATAATTAGAACATATTTTACAATTTAGCAAATTAAACAAGCAACTTAATAGAAAATCAATTCTTATATACATTAAATATTCTAAGAATTCTAAGATTCTAATATTCTTATATTATTCACATTATTAAGTATTGTATTAAAATTAAACTAATAATAAGATTATTCTTTATATTATTTCTATTACATCGGATAAGTCTATACGGTTGCTATAGTAGTGTTGAATAAATTTTTACAAAACAAAGTCATTCTGACATTACTTTTGACATTAGATTTATTGTAAATTTCAATTTGTTTGATTAATAGCAAACAATTTTATAGAGATGTATAATCCTTTGGTCAGTGAATATAAAATTAATTTTATTGCAAACCGACTGATACAGACTTTTTTCGGTGGGTTTGACGCTAGAAATGAGCCAAAAGAACAATCTTCTGTTGTGATAATAATATGCAAACTTTTATTATTTATTTATCCATTTTTAATTGGTTTAATTTCAAATTTTTTAATTCAATTTAATTTATTAAACCAATTATTAACTGCGAGTATCTCCGGAATTATGTCTTTCACAATAGTGTTTTCACTCCATTTGTTGGCAAAACGTCATAATTCTATTCATATATTTTCACTACCAATGGACAAAAAGCCCGAATTATCGAAACCAAAGCTACTTTTGTACCAAATTATGCGCTTCGGATCACAAAAATCCAAACTAGTCTTAACATTGCATTCAATTGTTTCATTTTGTTTAATCTGTTTGTCTGTATATGAATTAAATACATCAGTTCTGTACAAGAACTTCAAAGATGACTGGTTTGCATCAATCACACTGTTTGGGATGTCGTGGTTCACATTAGTCGTATCACATCATTCTTTGACAGCCAGTCCTCCGCCAGAAACGGCTACTTATTCGACAATTCAAACAAATGATTTGATCTCAACTCTCAATCGTCCGATTCATGTGTTAATACTTTTGGTTTTACAATTGCTAAACACCACTGCCTTTAATAACCAAAAATTTATTAACATTTTGTGTCCAATTTTGTTAAGTGTTTACCCATTCCTTTGGTTGTTGGGTATAATACCTCCGGTGACGGCATTGATCCAGTGGTCAATAGAAAGGATAAATGTGATAATATTTGGCGGCGGACCGACTCATTCAACATTAAATTCTTTGATATCTTTAATAGTATCCATAATCGTATTATTTATATGCTGGGCAATTAACCTACCTGTGCCTCTCATTTGTATTTCGAGTATTTACGGTCTTATAATAAGTACTAATATATTATCAAACTTAAAATCTTTCAAAACAATCAAGTTCAAAATTACAAGTTTTTTAATCTACTTTTTGCTCACATTTTCTATTGTATTAATCAATATAATGACAAATCTAAAAGCTATGAATTTATTTCCAATAAACGTATGGCTCATATCTACAAACAGTTTTCTACTACTTATAGTAATATTAATACGATATTCCCAAAGCGTATACCTATTGTTTGGACTAATTCGAAATCCAATTTATCCGAAATCTCAGTCAGGAATTGCAGTCTTTCAACGGTTTAAACACAATTGGGAACCTGTTATCCTAGCGATGAAAATACTCATTCATTTCTGTAAGTTTCGTAAACCAAATCAACCAAAACTTTTAAAACAAACAAATTTTTTTCAATTTAGTTCTTCCGCTAATAAGTTTGTTTAGTGTAAACATTGAATTAAAGCAATTCTTCGATTCAAACAGTGAGGAAATCAATACTAATTCGAACAAAACTCAACATTTTTACTCAATTCCGACAACATTTGCGATTTTAAACATCCATCGATCGATTTGGCAAAAGCCTTGCATTACATCAGTTATACTAATATTTTCAAACATTCTAAGACATATCGATTCGAATCCAATCCATTGGTGTCTACCCTTGCAATGGCTTTGCTTTGATTTTCTATTGAATCTATTGATAACATTTTTGGAGAAATTATATTTAGTTATCATTTTAATGATATCTTCAGTTGTGATGAAAAAGCAGAGATTTCCGATGACTTCCTGTTTAATCGGTTTAAAAAGCTATAAAATTATTTATATTATATTCAAAATGATTGATAACATAAATCTTTTTAGGTTTTGATATATTTATATTTCCTATAATTATTCTAATGGTCTTAATATCAAGTATAATGTCAGCGCCAATACTGCCGTTGTTCACCCTGCCACTTTTTCTCATATCGTTCGGCCGTCCAATGCATTTCTGGTCAAACATTGTACGAATCGATTCAAAAATTTTGTTTTTTTAAAACTTTAAAATAATTTTAATAACTATTGGTATAACTTCTGCCTAAAGCAGACTAAAAGCGAAATCGAAACAAACGATACAATATATTACCAGCAATTGATGGCTAAATTCATAAAAAGCCTTCAGAAGCAGAACTCAATACTAAGCAGTTGTAAAACCGGAAGTTTTCTTTTGGCCAGATTTGATGATCGGCTCATTTGGATTCAGGTTCTGGAGACCGGCTTTAATTACGCGAAGGTTCAGATCAAAGGACTCGAACTTCAGGAGACGTCGTGTCATGCGGTCGAAGCGACGGCTATAGACGAGCTAATAGAGGAGGCCTTCTATAGCAACACTGACGACAATAAAGGGCTCAAAATGTTTAATTCGTATTTTTGGTATACAATACAACCTTTGGATACATTAATAGTCAACACTTATTCAGGTATGAAAACTAAGTAAAAATTGAAATTTAAATAAAAATATGTTTTAATGTATTTGAGTTGAATAACAATAACTGTATTTTGAAACTGAATCGTCAGACGCGAGAAATGTGTTGACGGGTGTCATCGACTCACCTGACACTTCGTTAGCAATTAAGTCACTCTTTTGCAAAGTTTTTGTTTGGGTTCTACTCGACTACAGAGTGAAGAAAACAAATAAAAATAATATTTCTAGTCTTCAGGAAAGTGTTGCGATAGAGGTTGGAAAACAGGTCGACAAGACTAACACTAACCCAAATCCAGAGGCGAAAAGTGTGTTGTTTTACGACGTACTCAAACGCAAACCTGAAATCACTTCTGAAGAGTGGATGCGCTCCGAAGTCAGTAATACTGTTCTCACCAAATGGTCTGACGATGAAGAAGACGTCTTGGGTTCGGAAAATAACAATTTTAGACAAAGTTCACAGTTTTCCCAAAATTCAATTCAAAACAAAGTTTCCGATTCGGCTAAAAATGAGAGAAAGGAATCGATTAGTGATTCCAAACCTAATGAAGAGTTGTTCGAAAAAGTTGATCAAAAAGAACAACGAATTGAATCAAATATAAAAACCACAGAAATTATTGATGAACTCAATAATAAAGAATCTTTTTTCAACACTTTTGATAAAAACGGTAATAAATTGCGAAAAACTGTTAGTTCTTCTACCAATAGGACAGAACCAAATGACTTGTTGGAAGACTTGTATAACTCATTGTCTCCTCGCGAGGAGTGGTTAATGGCTTGCTTTGACTTTTCCTATAGAAATCGTATTAATCAAAGCGGAAATCAATATATGTTTTCAGACGATTGGTTCAAAAGTGTAATTAATATGTTTAGCCATAATAGCGCACAACTGACTGACAGTCAAATGTCTTCATTGATAGACTCATACAAACAGATAGTTTTAGTTTGTTTTTCATGTATTTTGCCGACAAATTCAATGTCAAAAAACAGTGAAATGAGTCCACAAACTATTTATCAGATATTTAATGGAAAAATACCCGACAATGGAAACAATAATGCATTTTTAGACCAAAACAAGGAATTATATGAAATAATAACCAAAAGCTTCAGATATACCGTTAAGCTGGCAATGGATCAGATACTGATGGGCAACGAAACGCCAACTCTTAATGAATTGATTGAAGTTTTAAGAGATTACGACTCGAATTGGTTTATTGGAGACGAGACGACAATTGAATGGAAAAACTCATTGATTGCAGAGAAGATGAATTTGTTTTCGATTGGAAGAGATCCGATTAAGGTATCGATAATTTAGCATAAAATTCATTTCCCATTCAAACGGTTTGATTCATATCTTAGGAGTGCTTCACAAGTCATTTGTTGAGTTTACAAGAAATTGCAGTCCATTTGTCGTATCTGAACAGAGCGGTCATCGAAGCCATTTGGTCGTCACTATCGCTTGAACTGCTCTATCTGACCAATGACGACGACGAGAGGTTTTCCATCCAGGCCAATTCGGTCATTCTCCGCAATCTGACTGTCCAGGCGGCCAACGCTCCCATCGGTTATCCGGTCTATGTCTCAAACCCTATTCTCATTAATCATTTGCAATACTAGTCAAAAAATATTATTTTAAAATTCAATAAAACAATTATTTATTTATTTTTGTCAAATAATAATCATTTAATGTTTTATTTTCAAATCGAAAGTGTATACAATTCTATATCAATAAAGTCTATTATCCGTAATTATAATGAATATATATATATATATATAATTATTTATATATAAAGCAATAATGCGGTGCAAATAATTAGCCTTTTTTTACAAATATTCTCAAACTTTTTCAAGAATCTCAATGTTTATTCGCAAATGTCTTTCATATAACCAGATAATCAATGATTAGCAATAAATACTCTTTTCGATTAACATTCTTAACATCTCTAACATAACCTTTACTTTCTGTACAATTGCACAAATTCTCCCAATAATAATAGTTTGAGTAAATGTTATAATTCTATACATAAATCATAATTACTTTTAGGATATTTACGGCAAAAAACAATAATTTTTTTATTCTCATTGTTATACAATATTAAAATTATATTAATTATTATGCCGTTTGACTCAAACAGTATTATAAATTATTAATAATATTTGAAATCAAATATTGAATTTACAAATTATGTCTTAAGTCACAAGAAATTAAGTCAAAAAATTATTAAAACTTTTAATTTGGGAGAAAATTTGCCAAAAAAAAACACAACCAGTCTTTCAAAAAAAGAGAGAAAAACTTCACAACATGTTCATTTTCATATACTTTTAACGTTCAATCAAATCATTTGCTTAACTCCAGACTAACCAGAAAATGCCAATCATTTAAAGCCAATACTCATTCGTATGTTTTGAAAACATTTAGTTTCATTAGTTTGTAAAAAGTTTTTGAATTTCGGATAATTGTTTAAATCAATTCATTTCGTTTTGCAACAAAGTTTAGAGAATTAAAGAATCGTTTGTATTAAGAGATCGTCTTTTTGTTTCATATTTAATGGTAAATGATTTTTGTCGAATAAATTGGTCACAAATTTGTTTTGTTTTTTATTTATACAATTTTTTTGTATTAATGAGAGGCAGAAAAATAAAGCACAAGTGATGTCTATTTAGATTTGAATTTGTCTTTGAATTAGAAATATATAATGTTTTGCTTTTTTGTATTATAAATAATGTCAACAGTTTTTGTAGTATTTAAGGCACATTTATAAAGAGAAAGTTTAACTTCCATTACATAATAAAAAACAGAGTTTACATCCGAGCAATACATAATTGTTTGACAAATGAAAAAATTTGATAAATTTTGCTTCAATTTCATCAAACGTTACGTTAATAACACAAAAGTTCGATGATTTTCAAATTATTATAGATTGTGAAAATTTTATTGAACTCAATTTTATTTACTGTATATTAATAAAAAGACAACTTTTTTCTGGTACTGTATTTTTGAGATAACTTTTAATTAAAAAATATATTTTTAAAAACTAAAACTTCGAATGGGATGCGAATAAAACGGAGAATAAATTAAAAAATAAAAATAAAATGCATTTTTCTGTCAGACGGAAGAACAAGAGAAAATTATCGAGACTTAGGACTAGCATAAAAGTGTGAATTTAGTTACTGTAGATTAATTCAGAACAAAAATAATTTTCTTCTCTTTTAAGTGATAGAGTTTTTCGTTTGAGTTTTGAATTTGTTATAAATTAAGTTTTCGAATGCTTAGGATCAGTGATCACATAAACTTATTACATATTGTACTAGATTTTAGATTTTCGGTATTTAAAAAAAGATGCCCTCAAGGCCTGAACGCCTGTCTCTATGTATTGCTGCGAAAGCCAACCGATTTGAACACTAGTTTCGAGAGTCGAGAGAATTTTGGTTTTGACAACAATAATATGTCATTTGTTTAAAATTAAGAATTAAGTGTTCCATATAATCATGAAAGCATAGGATAGTCGCGATTCAGATTAAAACAAAAATAATATTCTGTATTAGATATATATATATATTATGTTTGTGTAATAATGATAATAAAAATTTTTAGCCAAAAAATACATTTACAGTAGAGTAGAGTAGAGTATAGATTAGGTTATGAATGATTGAATGACGAAAATATGAAATAAACACAACATATATATTAATATTATTAACATTTTATATATAATTGTAAATAAAACTTATTTTTTGGCTATTCTGTCAGATATTGTGTCGCAAAATCATTTTGCAAAACAACAAAAACGATTCTAATGTTGATTTGATTGTTATTTACATAACTTTATCGATGGATTGATTCATAACATTATGGAAGTAATGATTTAAAAAAACTTTTATAAGAATATGATGTTTATGAGAATGTTTAGGATAATTGGGTTTGGCTCAATTTTTGCTCTTATTGTATCAATACTTTTCCAACTGATCAGTCATTCAATTAATTCATATTTTAATAAAGAGTAGAAAAAATGGAATTTTTTGTTTCGTCTCTAAATCTCTTAAGGACTTCGAAAAATGAAATTTTGTTTTGTATACAAAGAATGAAATGAAATAATCAAAGAATAAAAGACAAATTTAAAAATCATAAGCTCTGGTAAAATATCAAATTTACTCTAAGTTACAGTTAAGCAGAAAAGTGAACAAAAATTATTAGATTTTGATCAGATGTCTAAAAATAAATCGGGATTTGATTGGAAATACTTGATTCTAAAAATTGTCATAATAGTAATTATAATAATAATATTAATAATAATAATGTCATAAATTAATCTTTAAATGCAAATAATGCCGAAATAAAAATAATAAATGATTTTTAGCAGCACTTTATACATGATTTCTCACGTGATTTCAAACTTTATATCAAATAATAAACTTAATTAAAATAACATAATTATACAATTAATTCATTTATACCTAATTTTTCGTTATATTCTCTGAAAAAATATTATTTATAATTAATTTTTTGAAAGAAATAAGTGTTTTATTTCAAACAAAAACAATTTCCTAATTATATTTAACTCTGAAATTAAAAAATTTTAAATTAAGAAAAACAAAACTTCGAATTCAATCGTTTGCTTTTAAATAATATATATATCATTTGATAAACATTTTAAATAATATTTTTTTGCATAAAAGTATTAATTACTTCAGGAGATTAAAAACTTTTTTTGGCATCTCTTCAAGAAATTAATCGCAAGTTTTAAGCAATTAGTTATTCATCGACTGATAATCGCATAAGAAGTGTCTCGACTATAAGTGCCGCTAAAGAAGAATTGGATTTAATGAACAAAAATCATAAATTAAATTAAAATTATATGAATAACAAAAATAATTAATGTTTTAAAACAATTTATAGCTGAATAAGAATTAAATAATATATAAGTTTTAATCAATTTTAGGGCAGTTTTTGTAGTTTCAAATAATTTGATGCATTCATTGATAGCTTAGGCATTAGTTTTGGACAAATTGTGAAAAAGACTTCTCATTAATAAGTTTTATTACCAGTCATTGAACGGTAAGTATTATATCTATACTTTGATGGCATTGATGGCACGAATTGACGCATTATATGGAAATGTATGGATCGATGAGTAATGGATGAGTGAGAAGAGCAGCTCTGATTAGGACATGACGGGAGTGATCGCCTGTTGGTCTCTCTCTTCGCCGAACAGTTTGTCTGAACTCTTGAAGTACCGAAAACCGGAAGTGCCTGAAGACGAACAAACAGACGACCCGTTCGACGACAATGAAGATGAAGACAAAGACGAAGACGAAAGCGGAGAAGAAAGCGGAGACGACACCGAAGATGACGTCATTGTTATGGACGACGACGACGAGACGCACGAAGAGTTCGAGTCTGTCGACGAGATAGTTCTAATCAGCTCTTCGGCCGTAATCGGCGCTAACTTGACATTCGGTGGCGACAGAGGAGACAATAAGTCGAAGTCATATAAAGACAAATCAATGTCTCCGAAGATCTCATCATTGGGTGAATTGTTTGAATAAGAGATGGAATTTGTGTTAATGACTGACAAATGATTCACTGAATGACTATTTGTTAGGTTTGGAGATGTGATTGAGTTCGGAGACAATGACGTAGAGCTGAGAGTTGTGGTGGACAGGGAGAGGGCGGACGTCGTGTTTGTGGTCGTCGTCGATGTGACCGTTGATGACGACGTCGTCGGAGGTAAGAGAGTAGTGAACGAAGAAGTGCTGGACTTGATTGGAGTGACCGTCGAGTTGCAAGTGGTTGAGTGCAGACTCTCGTCATTTGCAGCAACACTTCCATCACTTCCATTGGTTTGCTGTCCGTTCACAGCATATTGAGTCGCTTTGTTAGCACCGGTCGAAGTGGTCACCGAAGAGTTGAAGTTAAGAACAGAACTCCAATTCAAAATTGTGAGTCTGTCTGAGGCGTCGTCGGAGCCCCAGAAGGCACTGTTGGCTGATTGTGATAATGAGTTCGACGAAAAATCCATTGATGTTTCGCTATCGTAAGCGACGGAACTGGTGGTCGAGGAGGCGGAAGAGGATAGGGTTAGGGAGGAGGAGGACTGGCATTTGTGAAAAGGGGTCACTCGTCCCGAAGACGAGTCCAAGTCCAGCAAATACTTGTCGTATTCACCGTTCGAATTGTCTAATGTTGTATCAGTTTCGGCACCGATAGCACCGGCAGTTTGTAAATAATTGGCTGCAGTGGACGACCCATTGGTCAACCCATTGCTCGTTTCCATTGGATTAACACTATTTGTATTGTTATTATTGTTTTGATTTTGATTAACCAAACCGTTCGAAGCACTGGGCGGTGGGTCGAGAGTCATGTTTTGTGGGTTCATAACAGGAGGTATGAACGACACGCCATTGGGTCCGAAGTTAATCTTCACTCCTTCGCGCTCTAACTCGCGTTCGAGTGTTCGAAGAGTATTGCAGATTAGGACCGAACGGAAGAGACTCGGATCAGGAGATTGACGGAACCGATTCAGTTTACACATACTTATGTTGAAGATCTGTTGCCTCTGTCGGACATAGCAGTGTTGGACAGTTAGGTTGTGGTGAAGAATACGCGATGTGATCGTTGTCTGAATGTTACTCTTAGTTGTAGTTGTGTTGAAGTTATTGACTTTTGGCTGGATTTGGATCTGCGCTGAATTGGTTCGACAAATACCATCTCTTGTGGGCAACTGTTGGCTCTGTTCTCCTGAATCTTCGTCTTCGACAAACTTTCGTTTAATACCACGAGATTGAAGATCACAATACATTTCATTCACATGAAATACTCGCAAATGGTAATCCTGTTTGGACAGGGAGAAAGAGCAAGGTACTATTAGACTACATTTCAAAGTTTACACAAGTTTCTCGTTCAGAGCTCAAAAGTTTTAAACTTTTTAAACTTTGATATAATTACCGGCATTTATAACAAAAAATTAATTTTGGTTTTTGATTAGTTAATCAAATTGTTTACTAAATATTTAGAAAGTTTTCAAACATTATTTTTATTGATAAAAACAATAATAAATGAAAAATAGCGCAAAAAACTGAGAGAAAACTTCACCGAAAGAACATAAAACTATTAATACTGTGTTTTTGATATGTTTTTCAAGTATGAGCTTTTGGATGTGAGCACTAGTATGCGAGTAGTGGCGGAGTGTGTTGTGGCCCAGAAACAACACTAATAGAATTGGGTCACTACTTCCAACCCTCTTTACCAGTTACATGAGCGTTACGTTTTGAGTTCGCCGATGGATTCATAGCCCAATATACTGTATATATACATACATACAGTATATACAGTATATGTATGTATAGACAACGACTGCAACACTAAAACACTACAACATGAGAGAGCAGGAGAGAGAGAGAGAGAGAGAGGGAGAGAGTGAGGGAGGGAGGGAGAGA
>JAQFXP010002297.1:0-15652 GCA_034693685.1 Belba bartosi
ACTATTAATAAAAGATTTTCCAGTGACCTCTCGTTATTAATAAAAGGGCTCACTCTTTTCTCGCTATTATAATAAAGTTAAGAAATTTTTTCCGCTATTATAATAAAGCCTAAAAACGCTCCCGTTATTATAATAAAACTAAGAAATTTTAATAAAATTTTAAATTTTTTTCTTCGCTATAATAGTAAACGATTCACCGAAACTTTAAACCTAAAATCTTTTCTCCGCTACTATAATAAGCGAGCTGCCGCGGGGGGGGGGGAGGGGGGAAGACATGGTGAAACTATATATACAATTTCTCCGAAAATGTATTAAAAATGTGCACTTAAGAGTTAATTGTATTTAAAATTGACTTAAATAGAATTTTTATAAAAAATAGTATCTAAATATTTAACCAAAAGCATTTTATTAATAAATTTATTTATTTTGTCTTGTTTTAAAATTGAATTCTTGTTGTGTTTCGAGTTTTACATTATTTTTTGTAACATATAGTAATTAATTAAAACTTAGCTTTTTAATATGAACATACATGTCGTTGTAATATTGGGGATAAAAATCACAAAATTGTGTGTTAACAATGTACATAAACTTACTTGAAAGGTGTTAAAAACTTTATAAATATTATTTAAATGTGTTTAGAAATATTTTAATTAAATAAATATTTTATATTATGAAAATTAATAATTATTTATTTATTAGAAATAAATAATGTTTAAAATTATTATTATTTAATTATTGTTTAAAAAACATAAAACGTATTAAACAATTTTTAAAATAAAACAATTAGTTTAAATATGTTTGTTGATAAATAATCCGTTGCAATTGTCATCCATATTTTATTTTAAAAAATTGTTTGTAAATTCAAATATAGATTTGTTTATAATTTACAGTTTTGAAAACAAAAAATATACATAATTTGAAAATTTAATATATATTTAAAAATAACTTATTATAAAATATTTTAATTTAAAATAATATTTTTTACTATAATACTATTGGTATCGATGTGTCAAAATGCATAAACAAAACACATATAAACTTAAGTATTTTAAATTATGTAATTTTTAAAAGACTTTCACTATAAATTGATTAAAAAATTAAATTAACTAAAGCATTAATAAATTATTATTAAATAAATAAAAAATACATAAATACATATTTTGTTGAAAGAATTTGATATAAATTAAACATAACTTTTTAAAATAAATATTTAAAACTAAACTTGAAATATTTTTATAACATGGTAAATTTTTTAATCTAAATGTTTTTAAATAAATATTAAATTTTTAAATTATATATATATATTTTATAAAACTGTAAATTATAAACAAATTTTAATTTTAATTTACAAACAATTTTGTATAAATAAATTTTGGACGGAGGTTACAACTACGTTATTTATTAATTAACATATTTAATTTAAATTTTTATTTAAAAAATTGTGTGATACGTTTTATATATATATAATAATTTTAAATTTTATTTATTTTACAAAATAAATTATTATTAACTTTAATAATATAAGTGTAAAATATTTATTTAATTGATATATTTCTAAAAACAATATTAAATAATATTTATAAAGTTTTTTACAAATTTCAAATAATTTTATGTACACTGTAAATCTATGATTATGTGAATTTTATGCCTAATATCACAACGTCATTCATATTTATTTTAAACAAGCTTAGTTTAAATTAATTATTATAAATTACAAAAGATAATGTTAAACTCAAAACACAATAATAATGCAATTATAAAACAAAACAAATTAATAAATTCATTAATTATCTGCATTTGGTTCATTCGCAAATATGTATTTAACTTCTTGGTATGTATTTAATTTAAAAGATTTTATATTAATTTTATTTAAGTCAAATCTAAATACAATTAATTCTAAAATGCATATTTTTTATTAAATGCATCCATACCTTTACGTCCACATCTACTCCAACTGCACGATATACGAAATAACTAATAACTAAAAATTGTCAAAACTCTTAAAAAATACATTATTACAAGAAATAAAAGATTGATGATTGCTATATTAGATACTAATAATTTAATATACTGTATTATAATTTTTAAATAAAATAAAATAAATTTTTTTAATATATAATAAATACATTTATTTATATTAATTTTGTGTTTTAAATTATACATTTTCTAGTTATAACAATTAATTTACAATATTAATTTTAAAGCTATTATTAATTAAAATTTATATTTAATTAAAAAAAACTGGAATTTATAAACAAATGCATATTTGATTTTACAAACAACGTATTTTTCTAATTTTTGGCATGTGCAACCATGAGATATAATTAATAAAATCTTTATTGTATATTTTAATATTTTTAATTTAATTTATTATAACTCAAAAATTGATTGTGGAATCCGGTTGATAGTAAGTTATGCAAAAAAAAATAAATTTAGAAATACCGCTTAATAGAGTAGAATAAGTTATTTTTTCCGGAAGTTATAATTAAAAACTAATGACAAATTAGTTATTTTGACATCGGTTAATGATAACCATAAAGTAGTAACGCGACGTCAATATGCGGAGATTTATTGTTAATGTTCTAATTAATTGAGATAATTATCGGGAGTTTACAGTAAAGTGATTAGACATAAGCGGTTATAGATAAAATTTAAGTGTTTACAAATGTATACATAAAAAATAGACTTTATTAGAAAATAGACATAAAAATACAACATTTGAAAATTTTTATAAACAAAATCGTAAATACACAAATTATTAACAAATTCATATTTGAATTTACAAATAATCTAATTATGTGTTTTAATTTTGTTGCAGTAATTCTAACTCAAAATAAATTATTTATTTATTCAAAGCAATTATATTTAATTTGTGTATAAAACTATAATAAAACATAATTATAAAACTATATAATATTTTGTAATACAATTTAATTGTTTTTATTAAAATTAATTAAATAACAATAAATTTTAGTTTTTAATACGCGAATTTAATGCAAAATTTATGGTATATTAAAGGTATATAAAATTTCTATTAAAATAAAGCAAATAACTAACTCTATTAATTTTGTGATTTCAATATTATTTATATTTTAAATTAATTTAATATTTTATAAGTAATTACATTGTAATTTAAAAACAATAATTTCTGAAATTTGAAAAATTTCATATAATTATATTATTACAAATCAACATATAATTTAACTAAAATATATTTAATTATTTATATAATAAAATTTTATGACTATATTTTATAATTTAAAAAAATTCACAAATTATTAATAATATAATAATGCCAATTTCTTTATTATCCAAACTTATTAATATAAGTTGGTTTTTAAATTCAAATATTTATTTGATTATAATTTACAGTTATAACTTTACATTTGGCAATTAATATATATCTCTTTTTATTTTCTTTGTTATAAAAGTAAAGTAGCTAAATTTGCCTACAATAAAAATCGTTTAATTGCAAACACAGTTTAAAACAAATTACTGAATTAAATTTTTTATTGCAAAATTATGGCAGTTGGCGGTTTAATTTTTTATTCCATTACATACCTCTTTTTGGTTTATTATAAATTTTGTATGGTTTATTTAATTTTAAATAATAATTTTTAAAAATATATATTTAAATTAAAATTTAAGCGCAAATGTACTTATTTTCGTTAAAAATTAAACATAATTTTTACTTAATTTTGCAATCTGTTAAAGTTAACAATAATAAAGTAATACATAGCGTTTTTTTGTAATACCTATATTTTTTAACATTAGCTATTAATTTTACATTAAAAATTAATTTATAAAACGTTATTTGTGTATTACTTATGTATTTTTAAATAAACCTATTTAATGTTACCACCATCCCCATTAATTTTATATCCAGACATCGAGAATAATAGATCATGCAAAACCACTTTTATTTTAAAATTTTAAATTTATTCCCCCCATAGCATTTAGTCAGAGAAAAGGTACACCCCTAAGTTTTTTCCCGGCCGCCAAAAGCGGCCGTCAAATTTTTTGAGTTTTCTGCCAAAAATTAAAATATTTTCTCTAAATTGGTGCTAAATTCGGTTTAAATCCAGTTAATTTAGACAAAATTTCATCATAAATATATAGGTTTTTTGAGCGTTTTTGAAAAAATCCCTTTTTTAATTTCCTTAGGTTTTTGACCAAAATTTTGAAAAAATCCTTCCACTGATCCCCCTTAATTCGGCCGATATTCTTGATTCCTGTTATATTCTCATAGTAATTTAATTGATCCAGAGCCCAAGAGGCAAAATTAAAGCGCAATTCTGGATTATTTGGATATAATTGCTGAACAAAGTTGGCTTAAATGGAAAATATCGGAATTAGTTAAATACCGATATTAAAAATATTAATTACATGTTTTGATTTTAAATGCATTTAAATGATTTTCATTATAAGTAGAGACAAAAGAAATATGCTTTTAATTGTCTATTTGGCGTATTATGAGAAATCACAAGAGCATATGAGAATATGATTAATAAGATATGTTATCTTATATTTAATGTGTTCTACTGTATCAAACTACTCACATGTTTATTAAAACTGGTTTTTATTGCTAAGTATATAGTTAATGTTAAAAGATATAGGTATGACATATAAAAAGCACTGTATAACTAATAAAACCATTCAATATTATTAAATATTAAATAAATTTTGTAATTCATCATTAGTAATTAAATAAACTAACTTATTTTGACAAAAACGTTCAAAAAATAAAATATATGTAATTTTTTAAACTGAGATTATAAAAGTCGGCGAAACCGGTAAAAATCAGGAAATGGAATTTTTTTAAATTAGCAAAAAACCTGGGTATTATATGGATAGTTATTTTTCCAAAAACAATAAAAAAACTTCAATAAAATAATGATTTTAGAATTATAAACCAGTAAACTATTAAAACAAATTAAATTTAAAACAATATATAAGCGTAATTGAAAACTCCGTAACCTACCTAGGTTAAATACAAGTTATAAAAATAATTTTTACATTTTTAAGTACTAGAGCCTTCTCAAACATTGCACTAAAAATTTTAATTGCATAACTCTACTTGATTAAATTTTCGCTGTACTCTGAAATAAACAATGGCTGAAAATATATTGAATTTTAATTTTCGCGATATTTGAATGATTATTGGCTATTGTTATATAAAGAAAATGTCTCCTGAAGACACTTTCAATGAGATAAACTTGACTTTAGGACAAAACTCGGATGGATATTTAACAATTAGAAAGTAGTTTAAAAATTTTTAATTTGGTCAAACATCGTTTGACGACGCGTCCAAATCGGGTGGTCCAATTGATGTCACCATAGAAGATAAAATGACAGCCGTTAAAGACTTAATCCAAAAAAATCCCCAAATAACATTGATTTAAATGTCAGATATACTGAGGATATCGGGAGAGCGAGGGTTTAATATTTTGGGACACATTCTAACGTCCAGACATATTTATGTTCAATGTGTACCCCATTATTTGACTGAATTACAAATGGAGACTAATGTTTAAATGCTTCGAAAAAAATTTAAAATGTTTAAACGGGAGGGCACAAACATTATAAAACGATTAGTCACAGGTGACAAAACTTGTGTTTATTATTATAAAAACCTGTTATCACAATATGCCAAACTGGGAGTATTTAAAGATGAAGAGCGGCCAAAAAAGCCAAAACGAAAACTTTATATAAAAATGATTATGTACGCCGTGTTTTTCCGTTCTACTGAAATTGTAAAAGTTGTGAAGTTGGGGCAAAGAGATAGTCACCGCCGACTGGTATTCTAAAAAAAGTTTGCCAAAAGTTATTGCGGCCATAAGTGAAGAGCGCCCAAAGTCGGGTTTACTCCGTATTATTCTTCATCACGACAATGCCGGCTTACATGAAACCTAACTTACGGCCTAGTATTTGCAACAAATTGCTGTTGAAATTATGCCGCACCCACAATATTATTAAATAAAAAACTAATACAATTATTTTATAAAATGTAATTTTAAATTTTATATTATTAATTCAATTTATTAACATATTTTAAAACGATAATTTATAAAAAATATTAAGTTTATATTTACTAACACACAATATACTAAATTTTGGGTTATGAGCGCACATATATTTTTATATTTATTTTGATTGTTTGATTTAAATAAAACTACAGTTTAAGATTCTAGGTTTTAAATTTTACATTGAAAATAATTTAAATATATTTTGCAAAATGTATAAATTTGTTAAGTTTTAGCACGGTAAATTTAAAAACTTTAATTTATTATACTTAATTTATAATTTAATTAGCCAAATTAATCATTGTATATTATTTTTTTTTAAAAATTAATAATATATAATTTCTATTTGTAATTACAAAAATATGTTTTAAAGTTTATATCAATACAATATTATTTTATTTAAAAATTATTTAAAATTAAATTGATATTAAAACTAAAAATTAACCGACAATTTCATAACTGAATTTGAAATATAACAAAAGCAACATTATATTAAAAATTTCCAATTGAAATATGTTAAGTCATTATACAAATAGAGTGCGCAGTAATATAAAATTAAAAAAATAAATTTAATTAAATTACATAAAAGATTTAAATATATAAGTTTTATTATTTAAATAATAGAAAAATTAATTTATTTTATTTTTATTTTATAATTACTAACTTATTATTAACAATAACTCTGATCATCAAATTAACAATTTAATTGCACACATATTTTGCATCACTTTGTGTGGCTTTGCTTTTTAGTTTGCAATATTAAAACTAACATTGTTTGTTTTTTGCTTAACAAATGTATTTTATTTTGTTGTCTCATTTGATGTTTAACCAATTTAATGCAAACACCAAATAAAATGTTTACCGGATTAATACACAGTAGAGACCGGTTTACAATTATTAAATTGTTATTTCTAAAATTAACACAACTAATTCTTTCTCAGTCACAAGATATAAATGTTAGTCAAACACAATTAATTCAATTTAAAAAAATAAAAACACCAATTTTTTGGTCCTATTCTTTAATTTTTTTAAAAATTGAATAATATTTGATAGTTTATTTATTGTGAATTAACGAGTAAGTTATTATTTATATCAATAGATTGAATATTTTATGAGCAATTAAACTAAAATTGCAAAATATTTTAATTTATACTATCTAATTACATTTTTGGTAATGTTATGTTTAATAAAAAAAATTTTAAATATGTAATTAACAAAATAATGTCAAACACTACACAACTAGTCATTGAAAATCAAAGTAAATGATATATTTAAAAATAAAAGTTATAATATGAATTACATTTATTTTACATTGTTTAACCAAATATACATTTGGTATAACATATGTGCTGGTTTGAGCGAAATTGGTTAGTTGAATATAAAATTAAAATTATTTAAAATTAATTATTTAATTTTTATATAAAGCAATATTCATTTTCAAAAATATTAATAATTATCAATAAGTATTTCCAGTTTAAAAATTAATTTAAGAAAGGATTATAAACAATTTTAATTAAATATAATTTTTTTAAATTTATTTTATTATAAAATTAATACAAACATTTAAATATATAAAAATATATTTTATAAATATTTAATTATAAAACTGCATATTAAAAATTTTAGAAAATTTAAATTTGAAAACAAATTTATTATTTTAAGTTTTGAAATACTTAAATATGTTTATTTACAGTATAAAAAATTAATTTTTATAATATTTATATTTTATTATCTAAAATTTTATATTTATATATAAAATTTATATTTATTACATTGTAATGTAAAATTGAAAACATTTATATATATTAAAATTAAAAAATTAAAAAAATATTTTTAATTAATTTAATTTAAATAGAATTAATTTAAATAATTAAAAATTTAACAAAATATTAAAATAATATATACATTTATTAAACTGTAAATTTAAATTTAGTAAACTTTAAAACATACAAAACTATTAATTAATTAAGTTTTTGGAATGTTAAGACATATTTATAAAATTATCATGTTATGTTTTTATAAATTAATTTTATAAAATTAAAAATTATAAATCAATTGATAATTTAATTTTTATTTGTTAATTCATGATAAAAATAATATTATGTTTGAAAATTAGTATAGCTAGAATGAACTATTCAATTTAAATTAAAATATAATGCTATTTTGTTATGTTGTTGGGCCAAAAATTATGTTTTTGCATTTTATGTGATGCCTTAATACATGTATCTCAGAAATTTTAATTATTTCTCAAATCTTAATAAATAATTCTAGGTTTAATGATAGCAAAAATATTGCTTCAAATAAATTAGTATGAAATGAACAGTTTACCCCTAATAGAAAATTAGGTTAGTTAAAAATAAAATTAAAATTATTTAAAATTTATTAATTAATTTTAATGTAAAGCAATATTTATTAAAAAATTTTTAATATTTATCAAAAAGTATTCCCATTTTAAATATTAATTTTTAGCCGTATCGCGAACTCAATCTACTTTTATACTTGTTAATAAATTATTTATATTTAAAACGCTATTTATGTCAAATTGTACTTGTTATTGTTCAAATACAGCTTCTCTTTTGCCCAAAACTAATTGTTGATTACATTCGCGACTAAATAACAATCGCATGAATTGTATTAAAACTTAATTTAATGATTCTTAATTAAATTGACTTTTAATTAACTTCGTGTCTAAACACACGATTAATCTTGCGCAACTTAACATCGAATATTCGATCACACATTTGTCGCTAAGTAATATTCATTTTGGACGGGAACTAATCACTCGCATCAGCACATCGTCGGAACGACTCGCGACAACACAAAACAATTTGTTTCGTAATCATTGGACAGATAGCGTAACTCGAATCTAATTACAACTAATTCATATTTGCGCGACAAATCAGGCGCGTTATTAGTTTTGATCCTATACCGCTCGTGCTATCACCGACAACAACAACACATTTGACATCGAAACACGTGACGCCTCCCAAACGCCCGTCACAATATTATATGTAATATTAATAAAATATATTGTTTTATAAATATATTTTGGTATAAAATTAATATAAACTTTTAAATATATAAAAATATATTTTAAAAAAGTTAATTGTTAAAATGTAAATTAAAAATTTAAAAAATGAATTAGAAAACAAATTTATTATTTAAAGTTTATGGTTTAGTTCTATTAATTTCATTTTAAAACCATTTAATTTATAAAAATTAGTTCTATAAGATAAGATTTAGTAAATTTTAAAAATTATAGTATAAATTTATTATTATTTTAGAAAATAAAAAAATTAGCATTTTTTATAATAACATATTTAATAAAAGTTAAAGAAATATTTACAATTTGCAAAATTTTATTATTTAAATTTAATTTAATATTAAATATACTAGAAATTTCTGTCAACCTGTCGCCCCCAGTAATAGACTTCTAGACAGTTTATTTGAAAAATTTATACAATTTGCTTTTAATATCAATACAGTATAAGAAAAGAAATTTTAAAATGATTTCACTTTAAATACTGTAATAAATCATTGAATACATATCTAAATTGCTAATAATTTAATGCGTGTCCGATCTGACGCTAAGCGTAGCCCCTGTAAAGTCAAGTCCTATGTCTTTAATAATGTAATTGCGTAGTGTTATACACCCGACCGCAGAATTGAATATTTAGTAGAGCCCAAAGGCATCAAAAATAAAAAAGTACTATTTTTTGTTGTTTTTGTCACTTAAACAAATTTTCTTTAATAATATAATATACTTTACTTTTGCATAAATTTAATATTAATAATATTCTGGAAATTAGCAAATCTATTTGTCACAATTAGCAAATATCACATGTTTGTTAAAACAACTATGGCAATATTTTTTTAGAATTTGGCAAAAGTTATTTAAATTAGTTTATATTTACCAATGGGTTGCCGGAATCCAAATATATTATTTAAAACTTAATGTATTATACAAAATATATTAATGTAAAATATTTACAGTTTTTATAAAACAAATTAAAAACTATTCTTTAAAGTTTGTTAAATTGTAAATTTAAAATTAAAACTATAAAAATATTAAACTATATAAATATTTAGGGGTAGGAGTTTTAGAATCAAAATTAGAGTCAGAGCTAGAGTCAGTCAAATTCCGATTCAGGATCTTGTGAGATCTCTTGGAAACGCAGTTTAAAGCTATAACTCTAACTCTGATTCTGACTCTGACTCTAATTTTGATTCTGATTCTAAAACCCCTACAAGTTTTGCATACTTTAATGACTTAAATTACGGCAAAACGTCATTGATGCTTGCTGGTCCAGTCTGTGTTAGTCCATATGCCGTTGCAATATAAAAAAACTATTTAAAAAATACAAATTATCTTGTAAATTCTTTTGGAAACCCAGTTTAAAAATTTCTTTATTTGTAGTAAATTGTCCAAAAAAAACTTAAGCTAAAATAAGTAGGAGACGGGGGTTAAATTAATTTTTGAAAATTAGAATTTTGGCCAAATTCCCATTGAAGTTAAAACTTTGATATTAAATAACTCGAAAACTAAATTTTTTAAAAATATGGTTTCAAAGGCAAAAAGGTGTCTTTTGATAAAATCTATGATAATAGTATGATAAATTCCGCCGGAAAAAAATCGATAAAACCCCTTTACGTTTTCAATAAAACAAGCAGATTAATAAATTGAATCAACATTTTAATTTAAAAATGAATACGTAATTAGTAAATAAAATTTAATAAAAATGGAAAGTTGTATAAAAAGTTTAAAATTTTTTAACAGACTAAAAATTAAATTAATAATATTAATTTAAATTGATTGTTTGATATTTTGCCGAATATAATATAGACAAGATTATTGATTAAATATTTTTAAAAAACAAAACAATGTTACAGCATTTAAAAACCAAAAAATTATATAAAAATAACAAGAAATAATAGTATAGTATATTATATCATATCATATATTATATAATTACTTAAAAAATTTAGTGCCTTGACTAATATATTAAAAATTAATGCAAATTTGTTTAAATCCAATTAAATTGAAAAAACTTTTAACATAAACACATATATTTTTTGTTTATATATATAAATATATATAATTTTTAAAATGATAAATTTTGCCCTGCATAAAATAAATTAATTAAAAACCCGTAATTAGTTGCAATATTTTTGATTTATTATATATCTTACAATGAGTCCGGGTTTATTGCTCACGGCTTTAAGAAAGTTAATTACTGTTTTTGAAACATTCAAAGCAATTAAAAACTAACTAAATTAGTTTTAGCCGCAATTGGGGACTTCAATTGGTTTTTTGTTAGTAATGTTTATACATAGCATTGTAAGATTTCTTTATATATCTCACGTAAAATGCTTTCCATTTAATGCACAAATTAATATTTTAATTTTTATCGTTTAATAATTATATTTTTACATATTTTAAATAGTTTTTACAATGCCAATTATTCATAAAAGCTAAAATTGCATTTTTGTCAATATTATATTTACCGCCAAAAACCCTCTTGAACCCCCAATTGTGGCTAAAATCAATATAGTTAGTCTTTAATTGCTTTGATTGTTTCAAAAACATTAATTAATTTTCTTAAAACCGTGAGCAATAAACCCGGGCTCATGGTTAGTTTATAAAAATATCATGTCATTATTAATTAATTAAAATATAGGTTACTATTTTTTAATATGCTTTCTCTCGACTCAAACAAGATAAATTTTTACTTTATAATTTTAAATGATGATTAAATCAAGTTATGCAAAACATTAATTTAC
This sequence comes from Belba bartosi, assembly GCA_034693685.1. NCBI lineage: Eukaryota > Metazoa > Arthropoda > Arachnida > Sarcoptiformes > Damaeidae > Belba > Belba bartosi. The sequence continues at coordinate 11,805 of JAQFXP010002297.1, forward strand.
AATTTTTTATATCTTGAAATTAATATGATAACATTTTTGGTTTATGCATATAATTTGATTAAAATGTATTCTATAATTATAGCTATTTCCTAAGCACTATGTATAAAACTGTAATTTATATATAAATCTATATTTATATATATAAATTATTTTAAATTATTAATTTTGGCTAGTAAGGAACTGTCTGATTTATTTATATTTTAATAATATTTTATATAACCCAAAATACTTTTTTATTTGTTATAAAAAATTGTTATTAAATAATAATTTATAATGAATTATTTTTGTTTTAGTTAAATTATAATTATAGCAATAAAGTTGTCTCATTTATCATCTCATTTGTTATGTCAATGTAATTTGGATTATAAATTATAATCAAAAGTTATATTCAATAAAATGTAATTAAAACTTATTTATTTTGGTTTTTACATCAAACATGCATATATCTTTAAGCAATACAAGTAACTTCTGATGGTATCGATTTTAGATAACAACTAATTTATTCTATTTTATAAGTAATTAATAATAATTATAAAAAATTTATTTAGTATTAATTTTTGTTTTAATTTATAACAAATTACTTTAACATCACAAATGAAATAAAAATTAAACAATGTATTATTTATAATAATAATAAATAATATAAAATTACAAATAAAAAAAAGGACAACATAACAAATCTATATATACATTTAATCGAAAATGTATTAAAAACACTACATTTGAACAAATAAATAAACAAATTTGTAAAAACTTAAATTATAAGCAAATTTATATTTGAAATTAAAAAATAATTTAAAATTGTATTTTAAAATTTTGGCAGTAATTTAAATTAAATTTATCACTGAAACGTTATAGAAAATGTATATAATTAACAATTTGTTTAATTAAGAATAAAATATGCTAAACATAAACAAACGTTCTTATAAAAAAATAATTGTATTCAAACAAATGCAAACGTAGAAAGAATGGTGATCTAATATTTGGCCCAAATTTGCAAATGTTTTTATTGGTTGTTTTCTAACCACTTTTTTAAAAATATCTTATTAAAATAATTTAATATAAATTAAATATAACTATTTAAAATAAATATTTAAAAATAATATTGTTATATTTTTATAACATGTTAAATTTTTAAAGCTAATGTTTTTAAATATATATTAAATTTTTAAATTATGTATATTTTTTGTTTATGAAACTGTAAATTATAAACAAATCTATAATTGAATTTACAAACAATTTCGTAAAAATGAAATTTGTATTAAAATTGCAACTTGTTATTTATTAATTAATATATTTAATCTAATTTTTTTATTTAAAATATTGTTTAATACGTTTTATATTTTTTAAACAATAATTAAATAATAATAATTTTAAACATTATTTATTTTTAATAAATAAATAATTACTAAATTTCATAATATAAAATATTTATTTAATTAATATATTTCTAAAAACATTTAAATAATATTTAAAAAGTTTTCAACTAATTTCAAATAAGTGTATGTACACTGTAAATACATAATTATGTGACGTTTATGCCCAACATCATATTGAACAAATTTCATTGTTTAAATTAATTATTATATGTTACAAAAAATAGTGTAAAACTCAAAACACAATAAGAATTTAATTTTAAAACAAGACAATTTAATTAATTTATTAATAAACTGCATTTGGCTGACTAGTGGGTAGCAAATCTGTATTCAGAGACTGATTTTATAATAATTCTATTTAAGTTATTTTTAAATACTATTAATTCCTAAAAGCACTTTTTTATTAATTGCATCTATAACTATTCGTCCAAATCTATTCCAACTGCACGAAATACGCATTAATCGACAAAATTCATTAACCATAAACCAGCACAAGCAATAAAATATTGATAATTGTTATATTAGATACTATTAAACTAATAAATTTTAATTATTAAATAAAATAAATAAAATTTTTTAACATCTAGTATATATTCATTATAATTTTATGTTTAGTGTATTTTAAATTATATTTATTCTAATTATAACAAATAATTAAATAAATTCAAAGCTATTATTAAATAAAATTTATATTTAATTATAAATAACTATAATTTATAAACAAATGCATATTTGATTTTACAAACAATTTATATTTCTAATTTTTGGAATTTGGATCCACGAGATATAATTAATAAAATCTACTCAATGTCTCAATGTTAATTTAATACTGTCTCAATGAAAGATTTTATATTAATATTATTTAAGTTAAATTTAAATACAATTAATTAATAAATACAATTTTTTTATTAATTGCATCCATATTTTTTCGTACACCTCTACTCCAACTGCACGATATATGTATTAATAAATTCGAAAATTGATAAAATTCATAAACAATAAACCATCACAAGATATAAAAGATTTATGATTGTTAAATTAGATACTACAGTCAGTTTCAGAAATGTGTGATCAAAATTGAAGTAGTGCAGAAATGCGCATTCCAGACCAATTCATTTTACGGATGTGTAAATCCGCCATTAAAATTTAATTAGCTGAAGTTTTACAATTTAAAACATAAAATTAAAAATATACATTTACTATTAACTAAGTAAAACAATAACTGTATGTTTTTTACATGTTATATTAATAAAAAATTAAAGCAAACCTAATTTTAAAATTTTAAAATTTAGCTATTTGTGATTATTATGTTATAATAAACATAATTAGATAAATTTTAAAATTATAAAATTATAATTGGTTTAATATTTTATTAATTTAAAATATAAAAAACATACCTTTATTGTTTTACTTAGTTATTATTAGATGTACATTTTTAATTTTATGTTTTAATTTGTAAATTATTAGCTAATTAAATTTTAATGGCGGATTTACACAGCCGTAAAATGATTTGGTCTGGAGTGCGCATTTTTGCACTACTTCGATTTTGATCATACATTTCTGAAACTGACTGTATAAAACTTATATATTTTAATTTTTAAATAAATTAAAATAAATTTTTTTAATATATAAAATAATTAATATTAATTTTGTGTTTAGTGTATTTTAAATTATATTTTTTCTAATTATAACAAATAAATTATTAATTTTAATACTATTATTAAATAAAATTTATATTTAATAAAAAAAACTTTAATTTATAAACAAATGCATAAATTATTTTATAAATAAATTGTTTTTCTAGTTTTTGGAATATCAATCCATGCGAAATAATTAGTAAAATCTTTATTGTATATTTTAATATTTTTAGTTTAATTTATTATATTTCAAAATTGATTGTGGAATCCGGTTAATAGTAAATTATGCAAAAAAGAATGAATAAATTCAGAACTACCGCTTAATAGAGTAGAATTAGTTATGTTTTTCCTTAACTTATAATTAAAAACTAATGACAAATTAGTTGTGTTGACATCGTTTAATGATAACCATAAAGTAGTAATGCGACGTCATTATTAATTTTCTGATTTAAATATTATTTATATTTTAAATTAATTTCATACATTATAAGTAATTACATAGTAATTTAAAAACAATAATTCATAAAATTTGTAAAATTTATTATAATTAAATTATTACAAATCAATATGTAATTTAAATAAAATATATTTAATTATTTATATAATAAAATTTTATGACTATATATTATAATTTTTAAAAATTCTTAAATTATTAATAATAAAATAATCATAAAACAAGATTGTTAGTAGAATTGAATCACTATTAAATAATTGATATACAAGTAGATTACCGCTTGGCTACTCAAACTATATTTTTTATAATATTGTAGACATTGGAATTGAAAATGTTAGACAAACTTAACAAATATGTAAACACCTGTTGAGTCAGAACTCG
>JAQFXP010002298.1:0-15648 GCA_034693685.1 Belba bartosi
TTATTTTGGATAACAATGGGAAGTATTTCTGTATTATTATTAAATACTATATTATTTGGATCTTTAATTTTGCTTATAAAATTCATAGTAATTTATTTATTTTGTATAGTTTTATTAGTATTTTTATTTATTATATTCACGGCTTCGTCAGTCAATTATGAAGCGAATAAATTATATAAAATATTTATTTGTTTATTTGTATATTCAATGCGTAATAAAAAATTTAGACCTGTTTTACGAATTTATTTATTAATTAGATTTAAAGTGAGTTTAATTTAAATATTTACTAATTTTATTATATTTATTATATGTATTATTATATTATTACAGTTGCAGTCAATGATAGAACGAATAGCGGTGAAAAAGATGGATTTTCGTGTTATTCTTTATTTACTATTAACTATTTTCAATGCTACCAGGTACATTTATTTAATAAAATTTTTAACTATTTAATCTTATTTAAATTGTTATTCTTTATAGATTATTGCTTTGCTTTCAATGTTATTTTTAAAGCTAATTGAATTATAAATTTTCTAGATTAAAAATAATTACATTTTTGTCATTTAAAGAATATGAAAAATTATTAATATTTTTACAAATTTGTAGCAATTAAAAATTTAGCCGCAAAAGTAAATATTAAGAAAAAAGTTCTATTTGTAAAATTAAAATTAAAAAAAATACTTTTAATAAAATAATTTATTAACAGACAATAAAATATGATGTTATTATTTTTAAAATTTTATTTTGTTAAAATATTAATTAATTCTTACACAAAATATTATTATTAAAAAGCAATAAATTAAAATTAACATATTGATTTTTTTAACATTTAATTTGTAGTTTTTATTAATATTCAGAAGTAGATTTGATAAATGTTTATAAATTAAAAACATAAATATTTGCGGTTAATAATGTATTCAGAAAACATTTAATATTATTAGGGAGAGGTATTTCGTAGGAAATTTTTAAGGCGGGACTTCTTACTGACGGCAAGGTTTGAAGTGTACACAAATAACGTTTACATACAATAATTTTTTCAATCTATAGAAAAGTTTATAAACTGTAAACAAACTCTAATTTTTCCTTATTAGCGGTATTTGTATTTTATATTGTATTTTCATAATTGATTGAATGATTTGTTTATTAAATAGATTTCAAATTAGTATTAAATCAATCGGCAAATACAATATTTTATATGACGTTTATTTTGGTAAAAATTATCCCTAACTTGTCGTCTGTTATTTGTGAGCAATCGCAGTAGAAATTCTACAATATTTCCTACACTTTTCCGCTCTCTGGTAATTAACTATGTTATTTAGAAATAAATTAAAATTTTTTTAAATTTAAAAATAAAAAAATATTTATATTAAAAATTATAAAAATAAATATATTAAAAATAGATTATTTTGAAAAATTATTTTTAAATTAAATTATTAATAAATATATTTTAAAATTATTTGCAAAAAGAAAAAAAAATATTTTTTGAAGTATAAATAATTTTTAAAAATTTAATTAATTATATATCTTTTTTAAATTTTTATATCTTAACAAAATTGTTTATAACTAATAATAAGGTTGTATTTTGCTAAAGTAATTTATTTTGATTAAACTTTAATGTTTTTAAAAAACTTCGCTAAATATCTATATTACTGTATTGCTGTAAAGAGGCTTTTTAGTCGCTTATTAATAGTATTGATATATTCTGCAATACAATCTTCAGCTTGCAGCATTTATATGCAGTTATGCTAATTAAAAAAAATTAGGCAATATATTAATTATAAAACAATTATAACAAAATATATATATTATTGAAAAATATATAAATTTTTATAAATAATTTCTTTGATAATATATATTAATTACAGTCAACTATGGTTTTAGGACTTCATAAATTCTGTCCTTCTTTGAAAATTATCCCTCATTTTTCAATCACAACTCTAATACTGTAGAACTCAATGTAAATTATACCACAATTGTATCCCTCTCTGGGTTTTATCCCTAAATTTTCGGTCTCGACCCCAGGTCTGAAACCCATTGTTGACTGTATATATATATATATATAAGAATTAATCATGCAAGATTCTGCAAGAATTATATAATTCTTTATTGTGCAAAAATTGAAGTTGGCCAACTTTGCTTTGTTAAACGCCATTTTTTTAAATACAAGTTTTTGATGAGTTTCAGGTTACTTTGTTTTATATGTCTAATAATAGATATACTTAAAGTGGAATATATTCCTTATTTTGACCATTTTTCTGTGGTTTTATGTGTTTTATAAATAAATGTTAATTCAATTAAAATTATTAAATAGTTAATAAAGTCCATATAATTTTCAATTATACTTATATTAATTTTTAAAAGTAGAAATACAATTTCAAAAGTTGTTTAAAATTTTAATTGTTTTAGACTCTAAAGTTTAAAGTATTTTATTTTAATTAGATAAATATTTTAAGCTTAAATTGTAAAAAATTTAATTAAACTATAAAACTATTTAAAAGATTAATGATATTAATTTTAGAAAATATATTGTATACTCAAGAGAAATATAATAAAAAGAAAACTTTTGCCTTTGAGTTAATTTTCTAATTTTCTTTTTCTAAAGTTTTATTACGTTTAGAGTAGTTCTGAGATCTGAGTGAATCTAATGCTTATACGACTTTTAGGTTAAGAGAATTGTCTAATTTTCTGACTTAGAGCTTATCGTTTGTATTATTTATAATAAATAGATGTGTTTTATGTGTTTTATCTGTTTTAGTGAGTATTGTCTTTATTTCGAGTCAACTATTTGATCAAAAGAATCGAAATTTAAAGTAAAGGCTCATAAGTAAGAGGCAAATGAAGAAACAAAACTAACGGATCGCCTGAAATCCTCTTACTTGTTAAGGTTGAGTTTGGATCTGTTGTCAAATCAAGTCTTTGGTGTTCATCGTTAACAAAGTGAGGGAAAGGAAGAGAAAGAGGGAGAGAGGAGAGAGCGTCGACTGCCTATTGCCTATCAGTGCGATCTTGTTTAGCCGTTTGCCTCATCCTTATGATCAGAGTCTGATCTAAGGGCAGAACAGAGCGCACACATAGTTTGCACAACTTATTAGGCTTACAGCCGCTCTTTCACGTACTTCACATCTCATCTTATATTATGTTATGTTATGTTAGGCCTCTATACATAAGAGCGCACAAACAGAGCGTAGGCTTCGATCCGTATAATTATCTCTTTTGTAATTTCAGATTTTGAGACTCTTATGCCTATTCCTAAAAAATGAAGTAAAATATTGTTGAAAACATCTCTTAATCACGTTTCGGAAATTGAAGTGAATCTACTTTTCTCTCCACAACATTCGCCTACAATAGCAAACACTTGGCATTTATGTAAACCTGAATCCAATCAATACATGGGTTCGAGTATTAAAATTTCATTTCCCCTACAAATATCGTAAATACAATTCACAATTCTGTCTGTCGTTATGAGAATATCTATTCGCCTACTCTGGACACCTGTAGTCTCCCAGTAGTTCGTAATCACAAAACAAAAAGTAAGTAATTTATATAAAATATTCATTAAGTTATATAGTTTGCAAAAATCCATTTAAAGTACGAAAAATAGATTTTTTTCAATGCAAACAATTTTAAACAAAATAAATGATAACTCAAACTCACTTCAGTTTAATTAATGAATTCAAATTTTTATTTTTTTTTTATAGAAATTTAATGAGAATTTAGTTTTTCTATTCAATGAAACGAAAAATTTATTGATTCCAAACTCAGGCAATAATGGCTTTAAAATGAGTTAAACACAAAAATGGTTTTTAATTGACAATAATTACAATTTATTTTTTATCTGATCACAGATATCAACAAATAATATGAAAGATATACTAACATTGAGTGAAAGTTTGATGTTTTGTCTCATTGTTACCAATGACTACAGAATATACAGAATAGTCGATTGAGATATATATTGAGAGAAAGCAGAATATCTTAGAGAATACAATATATTGAATACACTGTGCGTTCATTAATTTGAAATTATATTATTTGCAATAATCCGAATGAGTTTTTGATTAACATTTTGTCAAAGATTTGAGTTTCAAAAAGATTAAAACAATTAATTTAGTGAAATTTTTGTAATTTCTAACATATTAAATGGCAATAATATCGACAAACAATTATTTAATTTTCATATACATTATATAACAATCCAAGCAGAATTTTGACTAGATTAAATATTTTAAATAGTTAACAAATATAAATTACTAATCTAAAAATTTTATCAGAAATACTTTAAATTTGTGTAAATAAAATTAAAAACATATTATATTTAACTTTAATTTACTCTCAATTATAAAAATTAATTATAATATTTATAGTTTAATAATAATAAAAGGTTATCAAGACAAAACAAGACAAGCCAATCCTTAAGCAAATCTTAATAAGTTTACAAGTAGTGCAGTTAATAAAACAATTTTGTATTAGTAATCTGTATTAGTTTAGATTTAAACATGAAAGCTTTTTAAAAATTAAGTGGAAGGGAGGAAGAGGTCTGAGTGAATATTCGAAATCAACTATTTATTATCCCCGTTAACCGACTATACGTTTGACGCGTCTGACATAAATCAAAAGACAATTTCTATTCAATTATTTCAAATAAATCCGTTCATCATATGTGACATAAGCTTTGGAAGAATGGAAAGCAGACAACAAGAGGCCATAATATAACACAATTAATATACATTCGTATTCTAATCTAGATTTTGATTGTTTTGAAACGCAGCTCTATTTAAACCTAAACAACATTTAAGCATAATTTACAGTACAATCAGAATGTTGGAATTTAATTTACACAACTACGTATAACAAAGTTTTTAATGTTTGTTTAACTTATTCATTAATTAGATATTATTTGATTTCAAATAAAATAATGATTATATGTTTGAAGAAGAGATACACATTATTTGTCAATGAAAAACATGATTAAAATTTATAATTCTTTAACTTTAGATAAACTTAGTATAAAATAATATGAATTGAATTCTTAAGCTATTCGTTCGTTATTTGGATGATTTTTTTATACATTCAATAAAAGTTAAATAAATTTTATCGTTAGATATACAGCAATTACTGTAGTTTAGTTACAGTATACTCTGTATATTCAGTCGTAACTGTTTTTAGTATCAATTCGATGCCTAATTTGAATCATTTGAATCGGTTATAGTTTTCGCTATTGTTTAAAAATCTTGAAAATGTTAATTCCTTATATATTTATTATATCTAATGATCAAAAATTTTTAACTCAATCTTATATTTATTATTTTATTTCTTATTTAATTAATGATCTTCTTTGAAGTTAATAGTATTGGTTTAATTTAAATTAAATAAACTAATGATTATTTTAGGTATATTTATAAATAAATATATTTTAAGCTCTATAAATCATTTAAATCTAATTTTATAAAAATGAATATATTTTATAGTAGAAAAAATTTAGTAAAATATAGAAAAATAAATAAATAAACTAATACTTTCTCTCTGTTAACTGCTATATTTTGCTATCTATTACTAATTTAAATAAATATTTAATAAAGTTTAATAAATATAAGTAATAATTTTACAATTAAAAAAATATTAAGGTATTTAATTTTTTAAAAACAAGATTAATTTAATGATAAAAAATTAATTGATAAATTTTCAGTAAATCTAAATTAAATCCTTACTTTATTTTAATAATTACTTAATTAAAAAAAAGAAAAGATAAAATCAATAGATATAATGCATAAAAAAATAAACACTTTCAAGAATTTTAATTAATTAATCCAAACGGAAAACAAGAGTTTTTTAAGTTTGGCTCAACTAATATGAATGACAGAATGAGCTCTGAGTGAATAACCTACGAATGTAGGGCTAATTCTATAAGAGTAGAGCAAAACTCATTAATTAACATCAATGCGATTCTTGTGTGGAATTTATTTAAGGCTTAGCTCGACGTCGAGCTATTATTTTTTCCAATTTAATTATTATTTTAATTTATTTTCAAATCAATTATTTTTAAAATTTCTATCTAATAAAAAACTTGAATTAAATTAAAGTTAAAATAATTTACTACAGATTTTAAAGCTATTTCTTTAGATATACAGAGAATACTTGTGTTAAAATTAACGACACGTTTGAAACTTTAGCACAAAATCACAATATCATAAAATCTCGCATTTGTTGAACCAATTATTGCTTTAAATTTTAGGGCAAAAACCGAATTAATATATTTTATGTAAAGTCAGGTTTTATTCATAATGCACTCAAATCATTAAAATGAAAGATGAATTCTTTTAATTGAATAATTTAAAGCCTAATAAGTGTTAAATTGTAAATAACTTGATGTCAATAAACCAGTTAATTCACTCAAACTGTAATATTTGTCGCTTTAGTATTGAATATTGAGTATTGAATAGTTGTCTATCGAAACAAACAATTAAAACAACAATTGATCGAAAAAGTGCTGTTATTTGGATAGTTTGGCCGAAGAGTCGAATTGCATTGCGTATCCATTTGAGCACTGGTCGCGATTGTCTCGATTGTCGGGTGCGGCGAATGGGTTGCGTTTGGGAACGTCAGCCCACGGGTCCTCTTCTTCTATTACATACGACTTGTGTTGGGCACCACTTGTCAACTGTTGCGACGCATTGTCTAATCCAGAACTAAGATTCTGGTTTACTATGGAATTAGTTTTTTGTTGTTGTAATTGCTGTCTATGAGAGTTATCTTGTTGTGGGAATAATCTCTTCTGAGGCTGTTCTGTCATCGATATGTTCTCGCCTTCAAACGGCTTGTAGTCGTATATGTGTCTCAGCATAGAGAGCACCGGCACATAACATAGGTTTGATATAGCAATGCATATATTAAGTGCCAAAAACCCAATTGTTTCTACAATACCGCCAGCAATGATAGGACCGACAGCATAGGCCAGAGAGTAGGAGATGTCGGCGATAGCATAGATTGAACCATAAACTGAGACATAGCGCACATCCACTAAATAGCCCAGAGTTGGCAACAATGATGTGTCCACTAGTGCTATACCGAAGCAAATGCCCGAAATGGGCAAAATGAGGAACCAGAACGAGTCGGACAATGGCACCAGAAAACTGCTAATGCCCTCAATGGCCAGTCCGACCGCTGCAATCATCCACAGATAACGCGGGTATTTGTCGGCAAACTTAACGGTCAGATAGACTCCGAGCACGTGCGGGAAGAAGGCCGGCAGCCATATGAGCCCCATCTGCCACTCCTCGACGTGCATCGTGTCCTCCATCCACAACGAGATGGTCGGCTCCAAGAAGGCGAGCGATACATTGGCCATCACTAGAGCGCCGGCACAACACGCTATGTACGGATCCATCAGAAGTGTGTGTATGGGAGTGCCAGTCGGGCGCTCAACGCCGGCCTCTTTCATCTGTTGTCTGACGGGTCTCATCACAAACTTAAGCAAAATTGCGTCCAATAGACAGACTAACGACAAGATAATAAATGGCACTTCTTTTCCCGCTATTTGATACAATACGCCCCCAAATGGAGGCGCGACTAGACTTCCGAATGATATGAATGCCAGAGCTATTCCTAAAGCCTTCTGCCGTTCAGCCTCTACAGTAAATCGGTCGGCAATCATGGCCAGGCCGGCCGTGTCCGCAAAGGCCGAACCCACTCCCTGTAGACTTCGAGCTAAGAACAAGACGCCATAGCTCTGTCCGCACGCGAACACTGCCGTCGAGAAGAACATAACAGTTAAGCCAATCATCATTGGAATGTCGTAACCAATCCTATCGATGATATGACCCGAAAACGGATTTATAAACAACTGAACGACGGCTTTGGAGGCGAACAACATTCCGACGGCAGTGTCTTCGCCCTCATAGACGGTTATTCCGCCCACTTTGAAGGGAACGTATTTATTGGATACGTTTCTGTACTCAATGTCTGCCCCTTCCAAGTGTGTAGTCCAGGCGCCGATGTCCCGGAGGTAGTCGGGAATGATTGGCACAATTACCATATATAGCATATTGTCTAAGAGTAGAGCCACACATACTATGATTAGAATGATTCGACGCTGACTGCGGGGCTCTTCCACTTTCTCGTTGATCCGTTGCCACAACACAGCGGTGTCTTCGTTGATGATCGGAATGATTGCCATTTCTGGTGCTTTCGATTTCGAATTCGACTTCGAATTTAATCAAAGAAATCAAAGATTTCTAATTGGCTTCACATACTCAGCTTCATAGGAGTTATTCCTTCCCTTTGCTTGTGCTGACAAACAGCCAAACTTAAGACTCGGTATTCATCGCCTGATGAGCTGTCCTGTCGCCTGTCTGTGCGCACAAACGATAAAAAATATTCAATTATTTATCTCTAATCAGATTCACTAATTTTATTTTATTTGTAATTTATATATATTTGGGGATAAAGTGTTGCAATTAATTGATAGTTATCTGTCTGTCATAGCTCTGTCTTTTCAATTAATTTGTTTTATTAACACTAAACTCAATTCAATTGAATAATTGTGAGATATATACAAAATAAGAAGCGCTTCCAATACAGGCGACAGTTACCAGAATCAGGGAATGAATGAACTTTTGCCAATAAAACAGTTTTTAACACTTGTCTGGAAAGTGTGGAGAATTGTATATTCAATACATTGGAGTCTTTCTCTCCATAACCTCTAAAATTACAGTACATTGTATATTGAATGAAGTTTTGTTTGTAATTTCAAATTCTTGTCTAACTCTTTGTTAAGTTTTAATAATTACTGCAAATCGAATGAAAGAGTGGTATTTGAGATACATTCAGAATATAGTTTGGTATCGATAGCACTCGAACTGAGCACTGGTAAGAAACTTAAGCACTAATACGTTCTAATGCTTTCACTGCATTCGTGATGCAGTCCAGAGAACGTGACAACAGTTTGAGTTGAGGTGAACACCACCTAAATTAGAGTGAAGTGCTCCCAGTCCTCCCAGTCCTGCCAGCCCTCCCGTCTACTTTGGGTTTACTTTAGTCTCCCCTAACAGTTCTCCTTCCCGTTCTCCGCTCTATCCCATCGACTGCTGTCTGTTCTTTCATAATATTTTCACATTTAGTCGATTTCGAGACTGAGTTGTGAGTAGAGAAGAGAAAGAATTGGGTTATAGAGATCGAAAACTTTATTCACTAATTATTTTCACTCAAAGAGTACAGATATAACGGATTCTATTATCCAATACTCTATTCTCTATAATCTTCTGCTCTATTATTCACTCTCCTCTGATCCCAACGGACTCTATGCCTATTCGCACGCCTATGCCTCGACATGTAGTTCAGCGCAAAACTACTCGAATAGGAATGTTAGTCCAAAACCAAAGACTGACCAGGCAGCAAATTCAATTGAGCACCGCATCTAGCTTAAAGCCCACTCCTGGCTTTAGTCAGTGCTGAGACATTTTTTGTGTTTTGCGTTTCTCTAAACATATTTATTTTGCATCTCTTTGTGGCCATTCATCTAGAAATGAGTCATTTTTATGCAAACAGTCAAACAGTGCTACAAATTGAATGATTCTTTGCTTACAAATAGTTTTAATAAACTTTAATTAAAACCAGTGTTTCTGAAACGGATTAATCAAACCTTTAGTAAGTTTTAGAGTTTACTTAAAATTTCTAAATTTAATTTGTATTCTAAAAAATAACAATAAATCTTCAAAATTGGGTTCTCTTTAAGCTTTATTGTAATTCGAAGACACAGTAAAGACACTGAAGAGTCATTGAAAATATGGGATACTTTTACTCTTAATTCAGAGCAAAGCTTAACATTTCATATTCGGATAACGTGATCGGAATTTAAAAAATTCTTTTAAGTTATCGCTAAAGAAGTACATCGAAAGTACATCGAAAGTACGTGATTTGAAGCTTAAATACATTCACTTTTCTTAATGAAATTAAAGTAAAATTCTATGCATTCTATGAATTCTGTTCATTCTTTGCATTCTATACATTCTCTGCATTCTATGCGCTCTTATATTATTGATATATTGAGTGAAAGTGAGAACCGTTTAACTCTTTGGCCATCAAAGACATGATGAAAGTGTTTATATGAGAAATAAATATTGACATCGGCTTACCTGCAACTGAGATAATACTAATCTCCAATAGAGCGCAGGGAGAGAGTCAGGCGATGGGAAGAGTGGCGCCGATTTATATACGGATGTGAAGATTATATCATTAGAACTGCGAACCGAACTAAACGAACAAACTTATGGTCATCGGAACAGAGGAATCATTGGGAGGGATCACTCGGTCTCTAAGATAGAGCAACTTCTTAGCAAAAGTATATTCTGCGCAAAGCGGTTATGCATTTTAGAGCCCAATCCTCGCCATAAGACAGTTGGCGTCACTCGAATTCCACCAATAAATGTTTGGATAGAATTTCTGCAAATGATCGCACATTTGCCGCACACTATAGGAACACAAAGATAATACACGAGATCTACACAATCTACAGAATATACACAATATACAGAATATACAGAATATACAGAATCTATTGTCTTCTCTACTCTACTCTAACCCACTGTTCAATGCGTGCTATTCTATGCTATATACAGATATACAGTATATACAGTATATAAGCCTAAAATAATGATGGGATAAAGTGCAGGTGTTTTATGTGTTTGTTTCTCCCTCTTCTCTTTCTCTCTCCCTTCCTCTCCTTCCCTCTCCTCTCCTGTGTCTATACATCTCTATGTCCTCTCTGTTGGCAAAACAGTTCGATTTTCTCTACAAAAATCCATTGAAAACGAAAACTTTGTTCAATACAATAAATGCATTACTAATTAAGAAGAAAAACACATAAAATATAACTAATAGTAAATATTATTTTAAATTTATATTTATTTATAATTAGAGCAACAAGGTAGAAATTCATAGTAATATGTACTGTATTTTCAATCAAATTCTGATCGAATCTAAGACTTGGATTAGAAAAAATGCTAATTTTATTTCATTTGGCATTTGGCAGCTGGTAGTGGCTCTCAAGCAATGAATAATTTAGTTGAACCAACTTTAGTCTGAATGTTCCGCAGAGACCTATTATTTATGTATGATAACTGTTCTGATCACACAAACCACCACTGCTTCTCTGCTTCCCTTCCCTCCTCTCCTCTCCTCTCCTCTCCTCTCCTCTCTAGAAAGAGTACAAATTAGACCGATCTTTCATTCAATTTCTTCTTTTGCTATATTTATCAATAATAGTAGAACACAATTACCTAATGGTTAGAATTGGCACACATTCTGATCACCACTTTAGCCAAACTTTAAATTTTAATTACCTCTCACTTCAGTTCTTCAGTTCTTAGTCATAGATTTATTTTTAACAAAATTTTGAATTAAATTTAACTTTTGATTAGTTAGACATTTTTTATATTTATATTTATGTATTATTAAAATATGAAATGTATTTGATTAAAGTTCATAAAACTAATTAATGATACAAATATATAATTATTTTATTTATACTCAAAAGAATTTTTTAAATATTATTTATTCAAATATACAGTTGTCTTATGTTAAAAATTATTGTCTTTATAATTCATTATTCAAATTTTTGGTTTTGAATAAATTTTGAAATTAAATTAAATTATTTAAATACAAATTTGGATTAAATTTTTATTTGATAAAGTTTGAGAAAAAATAAATAGATTTAATATAAATATGAAAATTTAAAAATCAATATGAGTGTTTTATTATTTATAAAATAAAACAATCTAGAAAACAAAACGTAAATGTTTGATTTAATTTAGTGATATTTTTTGTTTTGTTTCAAAAATCAAATCAGAATTCAAGAAATTTAATGTTAAAAACTAATTTTAACATGTTTAATTTTTGTTATTTGTTATTTAAGATTTTATTAATTTGTTCAACATTTCAAGTTTGTCTTAATAATAATCTAAAAATTAATGAAATGTGCTAGATAAACAAATATTTGAGCATGTTTGCCGCCATTTATCAAGCACCTTTATTATTCTAAAGCAAGAGAAAGAGAGTATTGGTTTAGAATTTATTCTTATTGTTCGCAATTCAATAAAAATAATATTTCGGGAATTACAGTCATTAGTTCATGAATTGATTGGTGAATGACTCACATTATGTTCATATCATTTAAATCAAACGTAAAGATACGTAAAGACTGTATATTATTCATTGCGAAGAAATTCGTTATCTTAAACTAACTTATTGGTTTATGATTCATGATAATTTTTAATATTAATAATAAAATAAAGTAACAATAAAATTTGGATTGCTCGAATTAATTTAATCTAGTTAAACTAAAAATAAAAGCGAAGCATTAAGATAATGCAAAAATTATAAAATTTAGTTTAAAAGATATTACTGCCATCTATTGGTCTAAATTAAAATTATACATAATTTTGACAATAATTATTAGCTTTTAATATATTAATACAAAATAAGCTAAAACTTATCAGTTTTTTATAAACTGAATGAATAAGAAATTATCAATTTATTTGATAAAAAAAGATAAATTTTCAGACATTTACTGATAAATTATTAACAATTTAAAAGTTAAGCCAAAAACATATTTATTGCAAAAACATTAGAAAAATACAATTATTTCTGTTATTTATTATAAAACTTATAAAATAATTTGCGATAAATTTATCCAAAGTTATGCGAAAATACTTTTGAAAATTCATTGAATTTACGTAAAATTAATTGAGTTTTTGTTTAATCAGATTCTCTAAAGTGATGGCATCGGCGGCAAACTTGCGAATGCCTTCGGAGAGCTTGTCAGTGGCCATCTGGTCCTCATTCAGTTCCCATCGGAACTTCTTTTCATCGAAATGAGTCTTTGGGTCATCACATGATTTCGCCGATTCCTGACTCAGAGCTCTCTTCATCGAAACTCCGCTTTCTTTCGATAGTTCGGCCAAAAGGTTGGGCGAAATGGTTAGTAAATCACATCCCGAGAGAGCCTTCACTTCAGAAATGTTGCGAAATGAGGCGCCCATTACGACAGTGGCGTAGCCGTGCTTTTTGTAGTAATTATAGATTTTGGTCACACTTTGCACCCCTGGGTCTTCCGACGGGTTTTCGTACACTTTTTTGCCGGTTTTGGCGACAAACCAGTCGTATATACGGCCGACAAACGGCGATATTAGAGTCACTTTGGCCTCAGCGCAGGCCACGGCCTGTGCGAAGTTGAATAGAAGGGTTAGATTGCAATGAATGCCTTCCTTCTCGAGTTGTTCGGCCGCTTTAATGCCCTCCCAAGTCGAGGCCAACTTAATGAGCACCCGTTCCTTCGCCACGCCTTCCGTTTCGTACATTTTGATCAGTTGTCGCGCTTTGTTGAGAGAGCCCTCTCTGTCGAAGGAGAGCCGGGCGTCCACTTCGGTCGACACCCTTCCCGGCACTATCTTCAGTATCTCAGTGCCGAACAGTACGAACAGGTAGTCCATTGTCAGCTCAAGACTCTTATTGTTCTTCTTTCCGAATTCGACCGCTTTGTCAATGAGAGCCGAGTATTGGCTTAACTTAGAAGCGGCCAAAATGAGGGACGGGTTGGTCGTCGCGTCCGTTGGCTTAAACTCCTTAATTGATTGGAAGTCTCCGGTGTCGGCAACCACTGTAGTCATGTCCCGCAACTGATCCAATGTTGAACTCATTTTTGTTCTTGGTTGTTTTTTGCCTCAAATACCTATTAATTAAATAAAACTTTTCATAAAAAATATAATTCTTTTTTATTCAGACTTTTTAATGACTAAAATATATAAAACGATTAAAATGTGGAAAACGAGTAAAAATATTTAAACCTTTAGTTAAATGAAATATAATTATTGAGAAGTAATAGAATTTGAAAATAAATTAAAAATAAGAGGAAAAGAAAGCGGAAAACGAGATATACTTATTGTTGTCGTCGAGTATTATATTACGCGTTGAATAGACTTCGACTATCCTTTGCTATGCACACAGACGTTGAGTATTTAGTATTGAATCTATTAATAAATAGTAGACGTAATACGTATTACTAGTTTCGAAACCACTTCCAATTCGTATGATTCGCACGATTTCTAGTCCTGTAGTCGTGTTTCGGTTCAATCAGATCATAGTTCGTAGAATAGCATTCAATTCAAGGGCACAAACATTAAACACTGAAAGCTATTATTTGAGTAAAAAAGGCCAAAGATTATCAATTTAATGATTGCGGTTATAGTGATTCTCATCAGTTGAGCTCAAGCTTCAACACTTAGCTCTCGTCAGCCACTCACTCGACACTGTATTCATAATTTGCAAAACTTTTATTATTATAACAACAGAAACTTTTTTAAATGTGTTCTAGTTAATTTGTAATTTGATAGAATCTGAATTAAATTAACTGCTGATTATTAAACAAATTGCAATAAAGTAGTGTTATGCAGACACAATGAATAATTTACAAGATTATTTTAATTTTCTAAAGTTAAAAATCTCCTAAATTCTCTTAATGTTTAATCTAAAGATTGTAATCTATTGAGTAATTATATAATATTAAATTAATGTTGCTTTAAGTACTGTCAACCCAAATTTTAGATAACATATTATAAGCTTAATGTTGTAATACAGATTTATTTAGAATATTAGCCCTCAATCAAGGTAATTTTGATTGACAATTGAATCTTTTATGTATTTTATCAATTATTTTGATTATTTTTTTGTGTTTTTTTAATCAAATTAAGGAAAGTCTCTTGATGCAATAAAATATAATTAAGAATGATTAATGAAGTTAATTAAACTTTATTGCCAATTAAACCCTTTTAATTAAAAATCTACTTGTTTATTAATCTTAAAGCATTTCAAGCCTTTTTGTATTAATACTTATTTATGTTTGATTTGAATCAGTAAACAAATAAAATCCAATTTTTTAAAATCCATTTTTATATATAGTTAACTATTTTAAATACTAATGTTTTTATATATATAATATTACTATTTTATTTACAAGAAATACATATAATTTTTTAAAAACAAAATTAAGTATGAATAAAATGATTAAATATTAAATAATTACATAAATTAACAATTGAATAATGATTTGCAAACTTTTAATGATTATGTAAAAGTGGAACAAATAAACACCGAATGACTCACAATATTCTATTAGATTTAATTTTAAAAATTAAAATACTATTTAAGTTAACCCAATACTGATTCAAAGCATTTGAAACAATAATGAAAGGCATTTCTTATTGTTAAGACACAATAAAAACAAATGTTTTAATCATTAATGACTTGCATTTAAAGGCAAGTTAGTATTGACACGAATTGTAAGAAAAACAAGACTTTGATTCAAAACTTATTTCGACTAACATTAGAAAAATAGGACAATTGGTATAATACAAGAAAAGTGAAAAAAAGACATATTATCGCCAATGGCTTAAATGAGAAAATGTATTGTTTGAAACATTTAATTTTGAGAAATTGATTTGATTTGAAGTTCAAAAGTACATTAATTTATAAATGAAAGCATTTTTGTTAATTAATTTACTTTCAACTAAAATATAACTATGTCTGGTATATTCTTAAGTGTACCAGGTTAAATATTTTTAGTTGATGTTTCTAATCTCATTTCAAATGAGAATATTT
>JAQFXP010002299.1:0-15643 GCA_034693685.1 Belba bartosi
ACACCTAGTATAATGATTACAGCTCTAATATAATGTATTAATCTAATGCAAAGTCTAATACAAAACTATTCTAAAAATGAACAGTTTAACGAACAATCCGTTATATGGAATAATTTATGGTGACAAATTCACTTCATTATACTGGCTCTTTATTATAATTCTATTTTTAATTTTCAAATAATTTTAATAAATCAAGAATTAATAAAATGTTTAAAAGAACAAAATTAATTATAAAATTTAACCAAATAACTTTTTAGACTTATCGATAATTTATTTATTTATTGTATTTAAAGCTCTCGCGCTTTCGGTCTTTTCAGAACCTTCATCAGGAGTTATGAGATATTAGATGATATTTAATTTGAATTAAGTTTTGATTTAATTATTGAAACAATAGTTGAATTCAGTAACAAAATTATTATTTTTAATTTATAAAACAATATGTTCTTTGAATATGAAGAAAAATCTACTAATTTAGTCTGTACAATATTAACTTCAGACTTACTATATTTAAACATCAATTTGTTAAAAGCGTGTCAAACTGTATTATCACCAAAAGACATATCTTTCTGTAGGCCAAAGACATTTGCACTGAATTATATAAATTTATTTTACTTTTATTCAAAAAATTGTGTATATGCTATTTGTTTTTATCTAACCTTTCTTTAAATTAATAAAACAGTTATAATACTAACAAGCAAACACATTTATAGAATTATTTATATAATTTGTAGCTTAATTAGAATTGTTATCAATGCTACTACTGTCAGCTACTTTTGTCAGCATTGCTAAACTGTTTATCGGATTATATTTATATATTATTTAAGTCATAGTAGTTTTAACATGTTGCCAGTTTGTTGAATTAATGTTGAGTAATTGACCATGCTAATAATGTAATTGCGTGCTAATTGTCAGTTACATTAGTGCAAACACCGCTTAATTGCATTTATTTAATATTTATTTAATTCTGACCTTTGAAATAATAATTGTATTTCCGGTACTTTTTATGTTTAAATGTCAAACAGAAGTAAAAATTTAAATTAAACTAAAGTTCAAACGATTAGAATACGAAGAACAAAATGAGAAGTAAAGGAATTGACGACAAAATGGTGTTCTTCTGCAGGCGTTACTCAGATTCGAGATTCGGCAGTTATTTTGAGTACAGACACAACAAAGAGGTTTGTAATCCCGAAGACAGACAAAGATTTTATCTAAAAATGGGAGGAATTGTATACTTACCTAAGAAGGAGGTGTCCGGGAAGAGGAACTGGACTTCAGCCGAACGAATCAAAGATAGCAATTACTTCGGAAGTTATGTATACTTTGGAGACACAGATAAAAGACTTCGAGTTCTTCTATACGCGCGACGGAAGGGTTTGCCCCAACAGAAGCTGGTCAGTCAGCCCGGATGTGTCCACAATGTCATTCCCAGATATCATGGCTTAGAACCGGATGTAGTGATCACTGGAATGTCGATCACAAGAAATTGCAAAAGTAGGCGGCGCTGGACTATGTATGACAGCGACAAAAAGGGATCCCATGCCGGCTTCGTTGAGATCGAGCACAACACTGACATCACTAAACTACTGTCCCGGGACAACGACATTTTCCATCAGGCTGCCGGTAGGCTTGGAATATATGTTCCGGAGAACACGACTTTAGTATTGGTCGACATCTGTGCTAAGCACCTGTATAATGACAATTGTCGACAATACGTATACACAGTCTTCCAATCCGGGGCTTTCGTTTGCACTGATTTGGAGCAATACTTCTGTTTCTATGACGAGGAAGAGGGAGACCAGTACGACCCGAACCAGTTGGTGGCCCAGAAGATGAACTCGTTATCGGAAACTCCAAACTTAGAAAAGATAAATTGGAAAAATGTTTTGAATCCGGATCGGATGTTGGATAGAGTGGTTTTTCTGAAAACAGCTCCAAACCATACATTTTGGACTTTGAGAGTCGCATATCACTACTCATTCTATTATAAAGTATTACAAATCTGTATTCCAACCGGAGGTCAATTTGAAGACATTATGGATTGGACTGACGGCACAAGAGAGGTCAAGAGGAGACAGTCGGCCAAACCATGGAATATATATATTGAACGCTTTAAGAGTAGAGAAGATAAACCCCTTTCGGAGATTAATATGAATGTGAATGAGGCCTATCCCGGGATGATCAAGGATTTGTGATTCGCTTTTTAGTACTTTTCAAGTTTTTATTCAATTAAATAGAAAATCAAATAAAACTTTATTTTTAATAATTTATTTATTATTTCGATTCAAACATTACCGGTAATCTCTATTTTAGTGAATTATAAATCAATTTTACAAAAAATGTTTTAATGTTTTGACAATAAATTTTATTAATTAAATAAATTAAATTTTGTTTTAATAAATAAATAAAAAATTTTAAATAAAGTTATGTTAAATATAATTAATTCAAATAAAATTTTTCAAATAATAAACAGTTGTTTAGGCTTTAGAGACAAAATTTCGTCCAATTTTTAGAACAAAATTGAAATTTTTATTCCAATCCTTGGTTTGACTCAATTCGGTGTAGTTTTTGTCGACGAAAAGCAGCGCTTTTTTCATTAGAGACTCGATTTGATTGGCTTTCGCTGTCTTCAGGTATTTGATCACATTATCGACTTTCAGACTCTCGGCGATAGAGTTGAGACACAAAACCTCTAACTCTTTGAATCGATACTTATTGGCGGCAATGAGTAAATCGATTCGATTTTCTTCCAAATTATGAACAGTTCCGGTATTAATGAAATGAAGAATATCTTCGAATACTTGGCCTCTAATGTCAGTCAAACGGAAAGAATCCAAATGTTTGTTATCAGCGAATAATTGGGCGAAAAGTGCGGAACTGAGGGAAACGAGTGTTTTGTCGACTGAAAACTTTGTGTCGTTTATAATGAAAGTGATTCGAGAATTGCTTTTATTTGCTTTACGTCTTGGGTTAGACTCAGAGATCGGAATAATTGAGTCGACGTTCAGAGCGAATGAGTTGTTTGTTGTGTCGAAAGACTCGCTGTTCGGACACATCTGGCCTCTGACCACAAATTTCAATACAAGACTCAGTCTTCCGCTCAAAGATATGAATCCGAACTTCGGGTTAAATATCGAATCGAATTCGTATTCAAACAGTTTTGTCACTTTGTTTTGAAGACATATCTGTTTGGACCCAATCCTCACTTCTTTGCCATATATGTCGATCACATAGACATAGCTTTTGACAAACTTTGCCGTCGATTGAGTGCCGGAAGGGTTTGATTGGTTGTGATTGAAGTTCTGGACATAGAGACCAAAACTCGGCTTTCCGTTCGACAATTGTCTCGAATTGGCAGACATTTGCCATTTAGTGTCCAAAGCGCTCGCAAACGGTTTACTCAATACTTCAGTTTTGGTTTTGTCCGATATTTCGATAATCCAGTTATGACTCCATTTGTGAAACTCATAAACTTCTGATTTGTCTAATTCTACCAAAAAATAATCATTAGATTTATCCATATTTTCGGTTAATTTAGATTTTATTGCAATTTGTTTGCAATTAATAATTTAAATATTATAGGAAATTGAAAATAGATTTTATTAAAATATTCGCTAAATAATCGAAAATTTGAAAGCAATCGACAAAATAATTGCAAATATTCTTACAGTTCGTATAAATGAGTGCATAAATCAAATTATGAAGTGTTGAGCGCGTGTTCAGGCATTAGAGTTAACTCATTTAAAACTTTGAATAAAGTGTGAATAAAATCTCTATTTTAGACTAAAGTTTTTTTTCGGTATATTTTTTAGACTTAGACTACAGTTTACTGGCTTAAGATAAATATGACAAACTTTAACTAAAATATCTTGACTCAAAAAATTTTTAATACCCCCTTGCCTAAGGGTTTTTCTAAAAACTTTAATTTTCACAAATCGATCAATAAATTTATCAAAACAACTCTCAATTAAAACTGTATTATATTAAAAACCCAAATAAATGTAACCAAAATTAGTCAAATTAATAAAATATTTTTTAATTTAACTGGACACATTATAAAATTTTTAGATTTAAACAAAATTAAGTCAAACTACAGTTTAGTGTAAACTAATTCGTTTATTACTTTTTTTTAAATAACTCAATCAACAAATTTAACATTTTTTAACATAAAGTCTAAACTTAAATCGATTTACTATTAATTAATTAAAACTTTTTAACAACTATTATATCTTAATTAGTTTGCATTCAATTAGAGATAATTATATATATATTTATAACAAGTAATTCACCGGTAATTCAAATGTGATTATTAGCGAAATTGCAAAAAAAGACATTTTTGGCTAAAATTAGTTTTTAGTGAACAGACTCTTAAAACTTATAAAAAGCTAAAAATTTATAAATCATTTGATTATTAATTGCAAATTATTTAAATATTTAACAGAAAATAAATAGAAAGCAATTGAATTGCTTTAAACTTCTGAAAAGTATTAAATTATTTTGTGATTTATATTAAGAAAATTAAAATTCTGATCAAAAAAACTATAATTTTGTTGAACAGTAATTAAAATAATTGTATTGTTTGTTGTTGTGGAACATCATTAAAATTGAAGTCACTTTCAAAATATTACTTTAATTAGAGTTTTTCGTTGCAATCGTTTTAATTTCAATTTAATTAATGATTAGTTTTTTAAAGTCTTGACGAATAGTTCGATTCGTTCCTCAATTGATAGAACAAGACGTAGGCATCGCTGAGTCGGGTCGCGGAGAACGTCTCACTCACGTCCTTCACTCTGTGCACAGACAACAGACAAACACACAATTAGATCAGTTTTCGGTTCATTGCAATTCAGGTATGGGGTGTAGGGTATGGGGTTAGGGTTTAACAAATTGTTTAGTATTAATGTCGGAATAGATGCCTCTCGTCGTTGAAATGAAACCATTTGTTGTCGTATTGACAGTAAGCGGTGTAATGGCCACTACGGGATGAGTAGCCGTGATGGCAGACACAGGCGTACAACTGGTATGTCTTCGAGTCTATACTTATGCTCGCATTCACTCGAATGTCTTGACTCGACAGCTTATAGCCATCGTTTGCGAACTTCTTTAGGTCTAGAGTTTGATTCGAAAACAAAATTAATTTCAACTCTAAAAACAAATCCAATAGTTATTGAAGAGATTCCAAATTTGATTTCAAAATAAAACTAAAGAGTAAGCACTGAAGCACTGAAACACTGAATGTCTTATTATATTAATTAAACAATTATTGGAAACTTACGAAATATCAGTATTTGAGGCGAGCGTTGAATTGTTAATCGTTTAGTAGACCTTCGATGACGTTTACAACGCGAACAGAACTGCAATAAAACAACAAATTTATCGAACATTACAACTAATAATAGAAATAACGACTGCATTGATGACAAACCGGCTGTTCGTCGTCGTCGAGCACTTCTTGAGCAGTGAATTCCTCAACACATCTCTCGATATCACATCGAGTTCTGTAATAAACAATATTTGAGCAAAAAATCGATAATTACTGCAATTGATGGCAAAGACCTATCTCTGGGAAGGGGTAAAGAGAGGTCCCAAAACGGATCCCAACAACTGCTCGTGTTATTACATTCCGTGCACTTAATGACTGATGAGAATTGACCGACAAATAAGTCAATCAGTCGAGAGTCGTCTATAACGCCTTTGTATTGATTCCACGCCTCTTGTGATGTATTTGCTATTTAAATATTAAACAAATTTAATGTTAATTCAACTCAATTCAGGAATAGTGTCAAACAAACTAACGTTCAATTAGTTTAGTCTTTGGTCTTCTCTTGGCTTTGTTCACCTCGTCGTGTAAGCCATTGATCAGATACCTCAAGAACTCCTGAGCGTCGTGTTGGCTGACATTAGGCGTTAGGAATGGTTAGGAATTACCAATTAATTGATTCATTTATTTATTCAAATTTTAAACTAATTATTTAAAAAGTTTTTCCAATTTAATGACAATAAAAATATTTATTACTCATATCCTCTAAACTTTGGCTGATATTGAATAAACAATGTTCTGAACGACGAGGGATTGACATAACCCGAGCGCACATTTGCAGACATTTCTTTGAAAAGTCGCGATAATCCTATTCAACAAAATATAATAAAAAATAATTTAATATTTGATTAATAGTCAACGAGAAGAGTGATCAGTGATCGCACCCGAAAATAGTGTCCCTCCCGTCTCGTTGCCATTAGTGACATAGTCTCTGAGCTGTCGCGTAGCGTAGAGGGCCTGGAGTACTGAATTCATATAACATGTATTGCCTAGATTTGTGAGACCGGCCACTGGTGTAGAACACTATTCAAATATAAATACATCGTTTAATTAAAGGCAATTCCAAACCAAATGACTTTTTTGATAATTCAATTAAATGAAAATTTGTCAAAAGTTGATAAAATTTTATGAAAGCATTTAAAGTGTTTACTGTTTGAATGCATATGTAAAGAAAGTTCGGTTCGATAGATGAGAGTTATAAATAATTGAAAGTTTGTTTTATCAAGAATTTTAACGCAAAAGGTTAATGATATTTAATATAAAAATTCATTATAACTAAAAATGAATTTTTATTATTACTATATTATTCTCTAATTACTATTATTACTGTATTATTATACAAAGATAACAATCGTGTGATATATGAAAAAATTCCATTATTTTCCTATCAGTATATATAAGAGATAAAATAAATTGGTTTAGTTTTTCAGTTTTTGTTTGCTTTAAGGTTTGGCTTTCTTTACATAATAAACATAAAAATATAGAATTGACGCATAAAAGCATAAAATAGTTATTTACGTCAAATCGAAACTATATGCGAAATAAGACAAAAAATAAGTTACTATCAGTAAATAATTTGCAAAACAACAGTGTCTTAAAGGCATCTAAAGCTGCCAAAACTAATATAATGTTACAGTACTATTAAAGTATCTTGCTCAAATCAAACACTATACTAAGTAAGCGCTTGTAATGGGTTAGTCTATATTTATTATAAATTATGAGTAAACCAA
The DNA here is from genome assembly GCA_034693685.1 of Belba bartosi. Classification (NCBI taxonomy): domain Eukaryota; kingdom Metazoa; phylum Arthropoda; class Arachnida; order Sarcoptiformes; family Damaeidae; genus Belba; species Belba bartosi. Next base: position 7,048 of record JAQFXP010002299.1, read on the forward strand.
ATCAAAAGTTATGAAAAGTTATCGCAAAGAGTATGTATAGAATGTGCGCTAAACTCATAGAGATCTCACTTCGCCAACAATTCAATGCTTTATTTTTTAACAGATCTTTTGCTTTAGAGTTCTTTTGCCGAATAACCTATTATTTGACATTACATTACTTTAAATGATAAATTCCGAAAGTTAATTTTAGAAAAGCACGGGTACTGTAGGTTGTGTTGCAATTATATTTAGACAAAGATGTGCCAAAACCCAAGTTCTAACCACTTCTGAGTCGTTGTTAAAAATGAATAGTCAGTGAATAGTCAAACCTTGAAATAGTCTAACTTTGGATTAAAATATAGGTAAACATAAATAAGAAAATCTTGAATTTTGATGGAGTAGTGGAGTAGTGCTCGACTAAGTTATTGGCAAAAGTAGGTTGAGTTGACTCTATGTCTGTTAAAGATTCGCTAATTTCCGCTGAGATTCACAAATGATTTCCGAATAATTGGGTCAATATTGTCGACAAACTAATTGTTGATAAATATAAAGCAATACTCAGTGTTTAGCACTAATTCAATTATGATTATAAAACAAATTTATTTTAGTGTAAACTTATATCTTCTGATAACAAAAAATTAGTTCTATTGAAATATTAGTTCAAGGATAGAGAACATAGATCTATATATCCAAAAAAATATCTAATCCAAATCAATAATTAACTAATTAATTAATTTTAAACCAATTGATTCAATCATTAAAATTAGAATATGTAAAATAACTGAAACATTCAAAAGAATAATAAAATTTACATAACTATTATCAATCAAAAAATGTTTTAGAAATATATTATATTTATTTGCAATCAGTAGCTGATAATACGGTAGTTAAAAAGAATGCAAGTGCATTTGATTAAATTATTATTAATTTATTACAACTTGCATTAGAAAATAAGTGAAATTTAATAATTAATAACTTATAAGTTCAAGTTAAAGTAAATCACAAACTACTTAATCTCGCACTTGAATTAAGTGGCAATAACTGAGTTAAATAACAATTCCTATCTTTTTCTGTATTTTTTCCTTAAGTTTAATAATATAAAAGATTTAAAGATATTATCCGTAAAAAATCCAAATATTTTGAAATATTATTCTTATTTCAAAAAAAAAATTAATTGATTTAAAATTAAATAACTGCAACAAAAATCTAAAGAATGTTTATTAAATTAAAAACAAATTAAGTTTATGCATGTATTTGAAAAATTTTGCTAAACTAGAGCATCAGTTAAGCTCATAAAACACATTAATAGTACTTTTGATAGAATAGAGTTAGTATTTGAACTGAAAAAATAATTTAAAATAAACTAAAAAAGATTAGAATCTGTTAGAAAGTATAATATAGTTATGTAGTTATGTAGGTATGTAGGTATGTATACCTTCTGAGTGGAATAGTCCGGGTCGTTGTAGTCCAGACTCGAACGCCTCTGATTATAACGCGTTAATGTGACCGATGAGGGAGAAGATGAGAGTCCTGTCAGGAATATTGGCGTTAATAACATAATCACTAAATGTGTTCACTCTGTGGTTCACAAGTAATCAAAGTCTGGACTCATGTATCGACTCTTTCACTATCAGTGGTGTAGACAATGAGGAAAACGAAATTGAATTAGAATTGACGTCTTTTGCCGAAACAATGGGAAAGTGATATCAAGTCAAATGGATTTTCCTCATTCATTGCTAAAGTCTGCATACATTCTAACCCTAAAGTCGACTATTTTTTAATACTTCTGTTCAAATCAAACAACCAATTCATATATCGATTAGAATAATCGGAAAGTCAAGTGATTTTAGAGGTCGACTCGATAGCGGTCTATTGATCGATATTTCGATTCGAATCATATTTACTCTTAATGTTACTATAATTGTAGTAATAATAACGATTAACAGTGTATAGGAATACCAGATTCATAGCGACATTCTCTCAATTAATATTAAAACTAAAACTGAAACTGAGTTTCGAAAAAAATAAGTCATAAAATCAGTTTCATTTGGGAATAAAATTCGGGTTTTTTTAAAATTTTTTATTTAAAGACTTCTATATAATTAACAACAAATTTAAAACTATTTATAAATTTATGAAACATTGAGCTGTTATTTCAGAAACAATTCGTTAGAAGTAAATACTGTTTAGTATACAAACAGGTATTTTACATAATTTCAGAATTGAAGTAATATTTATAATATAATAATAGAGTAATATCAGTAAATAATAAGTTAAACGGATTTCATAATCCATAAACAAATTTGAATTTTAAGAATCGACATTACAGTAAATTAAAAATCGACACAAATTTCTGGGTTAAGCAATATATTTGCATCAAATTAATTATAAAATTCATATATTTCTGATATAATCGAATGAATGTTTCAATAATTCAATTTTGTTTTTATGATTCAAGAAAATAATAGGAATATAAAAACTTAATTTACAATTATTTTCGCTTAGCATTGACTCAAACTTTTAAGATCTCATTCAAATGTCGCAAATCTTTTGATTATTCATTCATTGTTTGATTTAAAATACAGTAAATATTATTTCATTTAATTATTGAAGGACTTCCAGACTTATTAAATGGGAATACAATCGAAATAACAGCACTTAATGCCATTATAACTATTTTTAATTATATGTTTCTCACAATTGAGACATCGAATACATAATAATATAGTTTTAGATATGTTTTTAAGTCACTTAACAGTTGACACATTAAATGCTATATAAATATTGGGTTTTGTTTACATTATTTGTTTATATTAATCAAAGATAATTAATTCGATATCATTAGTGTGTCACCAAATCAGCAAATTATCGCAAATAGTCAACAATCGACAGACGACTTCATTATTTTGTCGAATGAGGTATAAAAATCAGAACAAAATCATAAAATCTTAACCAAAAAATCATATATTTGTTAAATTTTGGTAAAATTTATAAAACAAATCAAATTTAACGAATTGTAAGGTTTTGTAAATATTTGTAAAAATTTGATTTCCTTATTGACAGCAAACGAATCGAAACTAATATGAGAATTAAAACTACTATCAGTTAATTGAAATCAAATGTACAAGGTATAAACTATACAATACTATACAACAGCTATCGTATTGACAGTAATGAACATAAAAGGAAGTCTTGGTTTGTCTACTGTCTTAACGCCAAAGGAAAGGGGTTTTAGTGAAGGAATGAGTGATTGCCTACTCTTCCACAGAATAACAAGTCGTACGAAATATCCAGAAAAGGGATATTTGCCAAAAATAAGTGAACTTATGATTCAATTATACTCTATAATAAAACTATATTTTGGGCTCTTAATAAAGCTATTAGTCAGCAGTAGCTTGATCTTGCTACTTTAAAATAACTTATAACTTATAATATATATATATATATAAATATAAATTTATGTTTATTTATATATATATATATATATATTAATAACTTTATTCATAATTAAATATATAATTAAGAGATTCCAATCAAGTGTGCCAAATTAATTTTTTTGTCGCTAATTACTAACAAAACTATTCAAATACTGATAAATAAAAACCAGTTATTATTGATAATGTGATTAAAAGAGACGAATGACTTACAATTAAGTAATAAATAATTGCATTTAAAACATATTTTATTGAATTATTATTAAATATAATAAAATTTATTATTATTGAATCGATTGTTGCTTTTTAGCAAATAATTAGCACTTGTGTCAAAACTCATAGTTCGAACGATTGTTTGTAAATAAGTATTCATTACTTAAGAGACCTTTAGTTGTCAACAGAACTAAATAATGTGAACCAAATCCATGAAAATATTTTCAAAACAATGTCTCCAAAAAAGTTATTTTAGGAAAACATAGAAAAAAATAAAAAGAGTTTTTACCCGAAATTCCAGTCGAATAGCGATTTGTGTAATAAGATGAGGAACTGGAGAGTGAACTGGGAGGCAGAGGAGGAGACTTGTATGAAGTGAAAGTCGAATGAGTGCTTAGATAATTGGAGGGCCGGTAAGCCGTTAAGTCGTACGAAGAGCGGCTCTTATGGTTAAGAGACGAACCCGAGTACGGCCTCAGAGACGTGAGGCCAGAGCTGGACGAGCCGTTGCGGCTGAGCGACGAACTCGACGGGTAGTTCGAGTAGTAAGTGGTCGATAATACTGGCATTGCTTCCAATTAAGCAATTTATTAGTTCTGACCTTCGATTACGTCTGCAAATACATAACAAATAATTAATTCAATTTATATCAATTCCAACCATTCTTTAGCTCTTATAGTCAGTCATTACTTCTTTCATTAATTTGTTAATTGAATTAAAGCATAAAAATTAGTGAAAATCAATTAAACAAAAATATATTTCACAAAATAATAAGCGTTTGAAACATTTAAATAACTTTATCGGAATATACTGTGCAGAGTGTACACAGTGTAGAGTACAGTGCAGTGCACAGTATATAACAATTGAAAGAGTAAAGTATATAAAAATTTATTGTCACAATTAAATTGCAGAATAGATGAAAAATGATGAAAAATGAGTGTTTAGTTGTAAGTAAATTCTAGTTGTCGTTAGAATAAAAAATGTGTTTAACTCAACTGAATGACTGGTAAATCGAGTCTATTATAGGCCAACAATTAATTGTCAGAATTATATCATTCGGTAAAAGCAAAACTTATTTAGAAGATTAAAAGACAAGTAATAAATAAATAAATAAATTTATATTACATTTAGTTTATAATGAATTTGCAGATAAATTGCATTCACTTTCAATCGATTTATTAAAAACATTAATTTTAGTCGAAATAGTAAAAGAATTTAATGGAAAAAATTCATTCAATTGTTAAGCAGTTTGTTATCCAAACGTTTAATTATTGATAAAAACAGTTAAATATGTATTATATTTATGTGCACTTCATATTAAAAACTAAAACTACATTACATTCTGTAAAACGAGTTAGAAGTGAATGCTATTTACAAGTCTAGTCGACTAAGTATAGTCTCGGTTCGAGTCAGCTAACTGTGCTTCGACTGAATCGATGCTATGTGCGGGCACAGAGGTTTGAGGGGTTGGGCTTAGCATGCTCATTAGGTGCCCGACCCTAATTCTGGGTATCAGATTTGGATAACTCTTTTTTCAAGTAAAAATTTTATTATTCTATTTAACAAAATCAACAAATTTTTATAAATTTGATATCAATTTACAATAAGAGTAAGCAAAATGTTATAACAGATTACTACTAAAATATATACAGATATTAATATTTTAAATAAGTTAATTTAACACATAAGTTAGATTTTAAAAATTATATCTCTAAGGATAAATTCTTGAATGTCAAAACCGTAGTTAGTTCTTATGTTGTTTTTATTAAAAATTAAAATTTATCTAATTTAAGCAAATTATTTAATTATTAACTTGGATTTTTTAATAGAAAAAACAACACGTTGATACTTTGTTTATAAGATTAAATTAATTATAAAATGTATGCCAATGTAATTCTTAAGGTTTTTAAAAATCTACTATTTTTTATATAAAAGCATATCCGGTATCAAGTTATAGAAAAATTTAAGGATTAATTTTTTATTCAATTTTATTCATTAAAATTTAATAACCTAAACAATTAGCAAATCTTTACCCAGAATAATTTAGCCTAGACACTAAACCAAAAAAAGTCCCGACCTGATCCGAACGGTTGGCCACCTATTAGTAGAGCTGTCGACGAGAAAAACTGATTTTTTGTTACCATAGATAACGTGAAGACAAACACAGAAACAGATTCATTCATAAACACTAGTCTCAAATAAATACTTATTTTATTCAAATAAATGACATTAGGATTGCATTTAATTAAACAGGATTTGTAAAAAATAATTAGAAAAAAGTCGTCTAAAACTATTTAAAATCTTAGAAATTCGTTTAAAACAGCATGTAAATAGTGTGTCTTGTTTATTTGAATGAGCTCGCTTAAACGAACTATTAAAAACAAAAAGTAAATTCAAACCACATATCGTCCACTTAACTCAATTGATGTAATCGCAAAAACCTATGCATTAATGACATTAATGTTATGATTGTGTTTGGGTTTGAGTTATGCGGTTGTGTTGTCTTGTGTTGTGTTGTGTTGTGCTGTACAGTACAGTATAGTTGTATAGTATGTTATTATATGAATTGATCGCAATTCAAATACTATATAATCTAACTTTCATTAGAAATAATAAATATTAGTCTTATCTAAAACTATTAGTCAATACTTGACTATCTGTGCCCTAACCCTAACCCTTCGAAATCACTTTAAAGTTAAACACAAAATCATTAAAAGAATGCATTCGAAGACATGACTCCAGACATACGTAGTTTGCAATCAATTCACGTAATGATAGTTGAGATAAAAGGCTGTTATAAACCGATAGAGAATTTGTGAAAAGAATTTTTGAAACTCCTCTTCATTGAAGATAAGGAAAGGAATGGAAAGGAAAATGAGTGACCACTCACTCACTCAATCAAATACATGATTCAGTCGACGACTCAATCATATTTCCAAACAATTGCTAAATATTTGTAAACTAATGACAAATCGCTTTTCTGACATTTATAGCTATATATGACGTAATAACTAACAAACTTTCAATTGATTGCTATTTATAGCAACCGTTTAATTGGTTAAAAATATAGTTAAGAAAAAACAAAAATTTTCTATTTTTTTCAAACTTAATGTTTATAAACAGATTAGATATAAATAGGAAAATAATGTACTTTTTCTCAATACTCTATTAGGTATTAAATATTTACAAATAATTAGAAAACATTATTACAAACATTTGATAAGAATCGGAACTGAAGCAGAAATTTGTCACAATTTTCAAGTGATTTATTGACATTTATGTCAACAGAATCTCTATTTATTCAGTTGTTTCACTAATTCTCTACATTTTAAGCCTAAAAACCTATTTATTTGTATTTTAAATCGTAAAACAAATCTTCGATAAAAATCGTTTTGAATTTTAGGGAAAAAAAAGAAAATATTTAATCGATTAGTGAATAGAAAAAACTGAAATCCAATCAAAAATGCAGTTTTCATACGAGTTATCAAATATTTGTATAATTATAGCTTTGAGTCAAACAGTCTTTCAGACTCTTATGAGTCTTAACTAATCAATAGTTTAAGTCTTATATCAATCAAACATTTATTCAATTCATTCCTCACTTTAGTCTCGACTTTAAATTTCTGACAAATTCTCAATATTTTTATTGAAATTCATTCAATAATTCTGTAAATCATTTAGAAATTAATTGAAAAATTAAAACAAAATATAAAAAAATAAATCCAATTATTAATGCAAACCTCAAACAAATTGACTTTCAATTGACGTTCAATTTAAGTCAAATGTTTTGTTTTCTCCAATCAATTCGTCTGAAAACTTATATTTTAATGTAATGTCAATTCAAATATTGAATATATTATTAAACAATCAATAAATATATTAATTAAAAACGATTTCACATCAATTGTTTGAAAACTAATGTTTATTAAAATCAGGATTTTTTCAAAAATAATTCATTTTATTATGAAATTCATTATTTATTATGTAATTCATTTGACCAGATATGGAGTGCACCTACACTTCAGATATATGATAGGAGCTGAAGCAAACTGTTACTGAGAATTATTTAAAAATATGTAATAACATTTAAATGTTTATACATTAAATGTTATTTTAATTAATTAATTAAATTGTATAAACATACAATTATAATTATATTATTACATTATAATGTTAAAATTTTTAACAGTTAAAAACAAATTTTAAGCAAATATTATTTATAAAAACAAAACTACTAAATAATTTGTGGTTAAATAATATATTAATTTAAAAGTAAAATTTTAAAATACCATTTATATGTATAAAAAATAAAACAATTTTTATTTAACCAAAACCCTAAACGCTTGTTTAGACATATTGTAATTAATGGTATTAAATGAGTTAAACACATTATAAAATACCAGATATAAAAATATCAGTTTGTATTATAAATTTATCGTTTTAAGATCAATCTTATGATAGGTTATTTCTTATTGGTATTTAGTTATATTATTGCAAATGTAAATAAAATTTTTTTTATCTATCTATAAACGATAATCTTTCTATCTATCTATCCATTGCAAAATACTGATATTTAACTAACTTTTTAGGTAACTCACGCTTATGCATTAATAAATATTAAATTTATTAAACTTATTTTTTATGTCATTGTGTAAGAACTTTAAAAAATAAAGTATGTGTAATGCAATGACAGAAATATTCTAAACCTGCGTATATTAAGAATGTCTCAGGAATTTCGGCGGTATATACACTGCGCATGTGTTAAATTAAATGTTATAGTGATTTGAGCTAACAGTACATTTCAATGCTCATAGATAGAGTTGTTGTGTCAAAGTACACACTATATTAATATTAATATCTGGTTAGAAATTAGTTGTTCATGTCACTTTCATTGACATCTATTGATTCAAATTTATATTTCTACAAGCTAATTTTTTTATTAGTATTTATGAATACAATATTTGTATCTA
>JAQFXP010002300.1:0-15643 GCA_034693685.1 Belba bartosi
CTTGAATCCGATTGTTATTTGTATAAAAGCGCACACATGGAATACTTGGCCATTGTGTACAGAAAAAATGTTTTTGTGACAGTTTATGCAAGTCCCAACTTTCCAAAAAAGACAACAATTGAGAAACTGATTGAACTGACTCAACGACTGTATAGAAGACGACTGCCTATTACTATTTTCGGTGATTTCAATATCGACAGAATTATCGAGAAGACAAAAGTCGAAAAAATCGAACAAATTGGCCTAAAGTATTGTCTTTCTCCACAAGTGCCGACTAATGCTCATGGTAACTCGATCGATTGGGTATTGAGTACTTCCCCCAATATTGATTCCTGGGTCTACGAAAACGTTAATCTAGACCACAAACCAATATTTGTTGTAATTGAATAAATAGTTTGTTTGAAATAATTTAATTGTTTAATTTATTCAATGTAGTAAAAAAATTATTAAAACTTATAATCTTTTATAGTCTAGCAATTCTAAAGATTATTTCTATGCATTGCCAGACGCCGAAGGCGGCTGGCATTTGTAAATATTATTTCTATGTTTTATAAATATTATTTTTATAAATTGCCAGCCACCTAAATTTCTATTATAGGTTGCCAGACGCCGAAGGCGGCTGGCAATTGTAAGAAATTCTTAAGATTTATTTTAAATATTTATGTTTACTTATTTTTACAATTATCTGTCATTTGTTTTAAGTATTATACATATTTTAATTATAAGTTTAAATTTTAGTAAATAGTTACATAATATTCTGTTTTAGTATAAAGTTATTAATATTAAAATTTTGACGTTTGAAATTAAGTTCTAAAGCGTCTGAACTGATCTAACAAATAGAAATTTGCCAATAATCTCGCGAAAATGTATTAAGATCATACTGGTCAGTCTTGTTTTATTTATAATTTGTTTTCTAATTTTTATTTTTAAAATGATTAAGATATAATTGACGTTTAAACCCCATTGAATAATTCACATTAAAATTTTTTTGTTTTATGTGTGTCTTTTCATTTCAAACTAAGGATTAAAAAGTTTAGCATAATTCTAGGCGCCCTAAGCTGGCAAAAATAACCTTACTGAAGTTATCATTTCATTACATTTGTTGTGTATTTAATAAAAAAAAGTAACGTTATATATATTTTTAAAAATATATATACAACATACAGTAAAATCTATTGCGTTTTTAAATAAAAATTATATATTTTTTTAATTTAATATTTTTGCAATTATTTTATTATTAATTAGTAAAATAATATCTCATTTGATTTTTAAAACATTAATTATTAAATTTAATTATGTATTTAATGTTTAAATAATTTTTGTAATATTTACTGTTTGTATTTGTTCACAATAAAAGTCATTACAATGAAAACCATTACAATAAAAACCTAAGTCTGAATAAATAATATGGAAAAATCTTAAATAATTGCGTTAGCATTTAGGTTTGTTCGATTTTGTTATGAATATAATATAATGTTTTGATAAAATAATATTAATAATTTAGTCTGACCAAAATAAACGATTTAAATGACATTTTTAATAAAGTTCAATTTCTAATAATCTCATTATACTTTATAATCAATTTGTTTGCATTCTTCTGGTTTGAATTGATTGTGAGTCAGACCACTCGACTCATTGGCTGACTCTGAAGACAATTCAACAATTTTTGTCAAATATTATGTTATTATTGTTATGTCAATAACTGAATCAAAAACACATTTATTAACAAATTATTAATTATGACTAAAATTTAAACGTAATCGAAATATAATACTGTATATAAAAAATAAATACAAATGCAACTTGCTAGTTAGATATAACTATATTTTATGTCAGATACGAAAAATTTGGCAAAAAATCAAATCAATTTAAGACTTTATTGCAAAAACATTTATTTATTTATTAGTTTTAATTAAATAGTTATAACTTATAATAAAAATAATGAAAATAAAGTAAACCTCTGATCACATGTCGTTTGAATCGGAATTTGACTAAAATACACATTTCATGTAAATCTGTTCTCTTGTATCGCAATTCAATTGATTTGATTGTTTGGTTGAAAATTGTATCACTATTTCAAACACTCAATCAATTCAATCGATTCATTCGTTTTTCTTTTCGATTATCTTTTTCTCTTCACTTGAAATCAATTCAATTTCTTCAGAAGCGATGGATTTGTGTTGAATGAGTTTGACTCCGGAATAGCCAATAATGCCGGCGCCGACCGCTGATACTATTCCTGAAAACTTGAAACCAGCCATCATTCCAATGGGTCCGAACACAGCACCGCCTAAAAGGCCAGCCGTTATCGGCACTAAAGTTGTCTTCAATGCCGAAGCCTTTAATAAAATAATTAAAATTTCTATTAATTCTAATTATACTTCGAATGATATAATGATATATCGAAAACAGAAACCAATCAATACTTTCGAGAGATGTTGTGTTCCAATGACGACGTCTTCGTGAGCACCACTTATGTTGTCTTCTATTCGATTGATGCGTTCTTTTTGACCCTATTTTTAGATAAACTTGTTTTGAATATATATTATATAATCGATTGAATCGATTGAATCGATTGAATCGATTACTTACCACAAGAGTCAACAGAATTGAATTAAACATTTCGTTCAAATCATTCAATTCTTTTGTTAAGCTCTGCCACGAAATCAAAGCATTCTTCTGGTCATCGACTTTGAGCCTAATCTCCAAATTAGTAATTAATGGTTGGCTTTCAGTCGGTGACGAATCAGTTTGTCTTAGACTTAGACTTAGTTTGTCTTCACTTTCACTGTCAACCCAACCATTTGTATGGTTTTCACTACAATTTAGATCCAAACCAATCAATGGATTCGTTGGATTCGTTAGGTTTTGATTCGTTTCAATGAATTGTTCGACAACTGAACAAACATTCGCTTTAATTGTGTGGATCTGTTGGCAAACCATCTGCTGATGACATGGCATCGCCTTTTGTGCCAATGATTCCAATTGTCTTAAGTCTGCTTTAAGTCTCTCAACGCTTTGCAAACCATTAATCTGTTCCTTCAATAACTGATCCCAATCTTGCTTTTGTCGATACTATCAATACAAACAAACAAAACAATCAATTAGTCACTCATTTAGTCAATGAGTCAATGAGTCAATACTCGTTCGATCAGTTGTTTATGTCTTTCAATCGCTTTCAGATGAAAAGGGATTGAGATTTCAATTATACGATTCAATGCCATTTGCAGTCGACGTAAGGACAGACAGTTGTCGCTACCCTTAGTCTTATCCCCACTCCCACTCCCACCCTCAACCCCCACACATCTCGCGTTCCCCTCTCTCGCAGATTCGTTCTTCTTTTGAGTCATTATTCGGCCTTTTATTCAAATAAATTATTGATTTAACCGAATATATCATATAATCCAATCAATTGTTTATAATTTATTAGGTTATCGATATACCTATACATACAGTAGGTTAGGTTAGGTATACATACTTAGGTTATATTGATATTACACTTAAGCTAACAATTTAAGCTATAATAGCAAAGAGTCTTAACTAAACGAAACGCAATAATAATATGACTAAAACATCATATGATTTCTACTTTGTTTTGTTTTATTAATTTATTTGATAGCCAATAGATGTCTCACTAATTGTATTCCTATATACAGTATTAGTAGGTAACTGACGAGTGAATTGAGAATTAGGAATTGCTATCAGATGAGCATGCAATTGTTTTCTAATTTCAAATTAAAAATTATATCTATATATTGTATAACTGGTTCTTTATATCGACAAACGAGTTCATTAAATTCTGTAAATAAATATAATTTAATAAATCAATTTAACTCAATTCTACCGTATTCCCTCACAGTTTAGAACATGTTCTTACAAAACTTTTGACTAAATGGCAATGATTGAGAAGGTTTGTTAAGTTAGGGGGGGATCAGAGAAAGAATTTTTTTTAATGATTAAAACCTTTATAATTTGATCAGATTTAACTGGATTTAAATTGCATTTAAACTAGATTTAACATAAATTTAAAGATTTCTTAATTTTCTGCAGTAATTTTTTTTAAATTGTCAATTGGAATTTATTCCACTTAGCATTTGGTTTGCAAAAATGTATCCCTTCTATGATTTGCCGGCCATTAAAGGCCGAAGCCGATTAGAAAATATTTTAGTTTTTTTGTCAAAATTAGGAAATTTTTCGTAAATGTAGTTAAACCCTGTTTAATTTCAGTTAAATTATATAGGTTCTTTAGGTATTTTTATTTTCGCTAATATACTCGCTAAGTTTTTGGTAAAATATTTTTTTAATTTCCCCCTCATCACCCTAGATCGGTCAACCTTCTGAAGCACTGCTTTAGTGTAAGCAATATATTGATATTTGCAAAGCTGGCCATTTTAAAATATATTTAATCGCTTGAATAAATATTTTTGTCTGTATATTTATTAACTAAATTATTAACTTTAAATAAAACTTGTATAGATAATTAAATTAAACTCAGTTTTAATTAACTTTACTTTAATTGCTTTTTAAACTTGCGTAGTTGCAAAAAATTTTTTATTGTTTTTAAATATTAAAATTAACTAAATTGAAACTTGAGTCAAATATTAATTTAAAATATGTATGGGGAAAACGGCTTTAACCACAAATTTTGCTACTTTTGGGGGCGTTGTAGCTCAGATGTTGCGTGCACTCACTTCGCCGCTACCATTACGCGAGAGTTCAACGAATACTTAGCTTCGATTCACTTAAACACTTAGCTTATAATTGTTATTAAGCTATTAATTAAGTAAAGTCAATTTTATTACTCAAAATAACACTTTATTTATTAAGACCGCTCTTTATTCGCATTTACTTCTTATTGTCTTTTCGATTAACACACACTTTATATAAACATTTTGATAATTAGCTTAAAAGCTCACAAAACTATATATTATTTCAGTATTGAAATATAGATTCAAATCGTTAATTATTTAAAACTATAATTAGAACTCAAATCAATTCAACTGATCTCTCTCGCTATTCAAGACCAACTGCCCGCTAATTAACACTAAAACTGTGCTAGTCAATCAATAGCTATCTTATTAGCTTCTAGAGCATTCTTCAACTCATATTGTTCAACTAGCTAATAACTAATTAAACTCAACTAGCTATATACTACTACACATACCTAGCTTAGTTTTGTGAACCCTTTTGGCTTTAAATAGCAAAACATTATTTATTACTGGATTTACAATGAATCAGAGTTCATTTCTTAGAACGACATTAATATAATATTAGCTCTGATTAAGAATACAATACAAATATAGACTTTTAGGAAAATTTGTGACTAGCTCTTTGTCATGGCTTAGTTCACGATTACAAATATAATTTTTTTTATTGTCCAAGTTTAATGTGTGTAGAGATCACAAATCAAAATTTTTATCAAAATTTTGATTTTAAACTTATAAATATAAATATACAGTAGAAATCTTTAGTTTTTTCAAGTTTAAATTGGCATCTAATTGGCATTTTGGAAAACTCTGGATATTTGAAAACAATTAATAATTTATTTTAGATTTCGTTCAATCATTAACAAGGAAAGGTGTTTATTTCGAAAATTATTTGCTAAATAATTTTCTTAAACATAAAAAACAATTTTTAACATTTAAAATTTTATAACTTATATCGGCAAATGAATTGATTAAATCCGCTAAGTAATTAATTAAATAAATCTATTTACCGGAATTTTATTGTAATTTTAGTTTAATAGTTGAATTGTTTTTTCAATGAATGCTTACAAAACAGTTTTTATTTACATCTTTTTAAATTTTACTATTACAAAGCAAACTATTTGTTAATTAAAACTTTACATTTATCTGATTATAATTTTAAGCTTAAATGTGTTTATATCAAATTTACTATAATTTTATTTTTATATGAACGAAAAAATTGACAAACATATTTAAGTTTAAAATTATAATTCTATAAATCAAAGAAACGCAACATTTCATAGTTCAAAAGAGTTGATTAACAATTTAACTGCTTGCTAAACATACAAAAACAATATATCTGCTTGGTCCAAAACTTGTCCTTGGGTGACCACGCAGATATACTGTTTTTGTATGATTAACAAATGGTATAAAAATTAACAAACATTTTGATTTCTTATCTTTTGCGTTTCGCTGCTATAAATGTAAAGTTTTAATTAACAAATAGTTTGCTTTTACTACAGTAATAGTAAAGTTTAATAAAAGTGTAAATAAATACTTTTTTGTAAGCATTTATTGAAAAAACAATTTAACTATTAAATTAAAATTACAATAAAATTCCGGTAAATGGATTTATTTAATTAATTATTTAGCGGATTTAATCAGCTAATTTGCCGATATAAGTTATAAAATTTTATATGTTAAAAATTGTTTTTTATGTTTTAAAAAAATATATTTAGCAAATAATTTTCGAAATAAACACCTTTCCTTTTAAGTTACAAACAAAAGATTATTTAATTCAAATAAAAATTTAGTAACAATTGATTTAATATACTGTTATTTTAATTAAATTTGTAATGATTTTATGTGTATTTCAATTGCAATATCTCTAAAACGCATATGTTTTGCAAGTACACTTTTTAAAAAAATAAACAAGAGTATTTTTCTTAACTAGAAGTGTTTTAAAAAAGTCACAATTTTAATTTTAAAAATAAAAACAAATTTTTTATTGAAAAGTTTTAATTAAAATTTAAATTATTAATACATTATGTATTGTGATTAATCTAATCTGTTATATAAAATATTGTTTTTATTTTTAAAATGTTCCTAGTAAATAATAATTAAATTTTTAAAATTATAATTAACATTAATATCTTAAAACTATAACTATAAAATTTTGTTTATTTAAAAATAACCAAGAATATTCAACTTGCATGCATAACAAACATTACATTTTTAAGGTTATAGTACTGATTAAAATTAATCGAGGTAATGATTTTGAAAAACAAAAATACACGTATATAATTATATTTAATATAAACAAAATGGATTGTTTCAATTTTTTATAACTCAACCAGATTTTACTGAGCAGATTTTATCGTGCCACAAAATGACCAAGAAAATTTTATAAAACTCTGTAAAATTTCATAATTGCAATAGAAAATTTAGGTTGATAAAACATAGCATTTTCAATTTAATTAAGAATATGTAAAGAAGTTAGATTAGAAAAAAAAACTGTATATAGAATATGTTTGTATGTTCCATAGACTGTGAGATAACACCTAACTCTGATTATAATATCATAATTTATTAATAATAATCTAAGGAAAATTATTGTTCAGAGTTCAAACAGTGTTTATTGAAAAACACCATTGTTTATTTAAGTTATATCAATACCCCACCACATAATTTGATCTGCAATCTTGTCATTTGCTTTTTTCTCAAATAATAAAAATTTAAAACATAGTTCGACTAAATTAAACTCTTAAATACAATTTACAAAATTTAAACATTTTTAGCCGTTTTAAAAGGCAGTCAAAATGTATGCTTGTGCTTTTTTGCTTAATTCTGTAAAAATTTTGTTAAAGTCTATTATTGAATGCAGAATTATAAGAAATAATTTAAAAGCTGAACTAGCTCTTTTAATAACAGCAAACCGTGTAAACAAAAGATTAACAAAGTCAACTTTTTTTAATTGAAAATATAGTCATAGTAAAGAATATCGACTTTTATACATTCAAACTCGATCTAATTTAATTCCTATTTCATTCACAATAATGGATAAACTTTATTCATCCTTATTATTTTTTCTTCAATATTTCAAAGTTGATCTTTTAAAGTATAATAGATTATTTAAACATTTATTACAGTATATACTGTAAATACATCATATATACAGTATTTAAGAGTATTTTAGTGTATTTTAAAATTGTTTTGTTTAACATTTACACGATTATCTTAAGATTTTATAATTTTGTAATTTAGCAATTTAAATTTATTATATTGTTTAAGAAAGCGTTCAAATAAAATAAAATTTGAGGATATATAAGAGTAAATAATTTGTTAATAATAATTTTTAAATTTGTGCAATCATATCCAAAGCATACCTCATATAAAATATAAGTGAATTGCATAATAAGGTAGTGTTTATCTAGTGTTTAGTGCATAAGAGACGAAAGAATAACATTGAAAATATAAATATCTGATATATAGCAAACTCTGTGTTATATTCCAAATAAGTTAAACTCTGTTTGACGTCATTTTCAAAGAATTTGCTAATATTCTGACGCAAAAAAATTGAGAAAATTTCGTTTCTATGGATATGAGAGAAATGACGCACTGAGAGGAATGTAGAGACGGATAGAGAGAGAAAGAGAGAGAGAGAGATGAGAGCAGTGAAAGCAAATTAAAGTAGAAATGTTGGCACGATTTGGGTTTTTGCTTAAAGTTCAGATGCAATCGAGTTTTGGGTATAAAAAGCGAGAGATAACTGATTTTCGTTTCTTACCACTCTTTCACTTGTGATCTCAAACATTAAGTTTTATGTTATTTTAGCATTTGTTCGACCAAACCATCTAACCATCACTTCATCAAAACGGCCAAACATTATATGCAAAGTTGTTGTCAATTCACTTATTTGCCATCAATTCACAATAAGTTAATAAATGAATGGACAAAGTTTTACATTTATTCGTTTTCTGCTTGCTTTTAATCAGTTATCTTCTTTAATGTTTCATGTTTCTTTTCTTGTTTTATTTATTAATATTATTTTAATTTTTCAAATTTTTTAAAACAAACTAATTGAAAAATAGCCAAAATATGAAGAATTAAATGGATTTAAGAATTATAATAGATAATATACTGACTATTGATTAGACATATATTATAGTTTTGTTCTAATGTTTAGTTTTATGTGAAATTGTGGTCAATTTGTGGTACTTTAGTTATCCATACATTCAATCACTTCAATTCGGTTTTTACAAAATTAATTTCAGACAAGAGTTGTGTTCAATACTTGAAATTCAGGACTTGATTGACTCGATGTGAGGATTAATTTAAGTTTTGATTAACTTAATCGTAATGAGGGCTAAGCATTAAGTGAGGTATTTCAGGCATTTTATTCTTTATATCTTCTCTAATTTTACATTTAATCAGAGGTAAGGTTTTTGTTTTATTTTATTTATTTTAATTCCTTTTTCTTGTTATTTTCTTACTTTAAATAATTTAAAATAAATTGTATTTAAACTTTTTTATATATATTTTCAAAATTATTGTAATTTATTAATATAATATTAATCAATAAAAATTTGTTAATTTAAAATTTGTAAATTTTTTAAATATATAATTATAAAAATTGTGTGAAAACTTATAATAATTTAATTAATTTTGTTTTAATTAAATTTTTTAACTAACGAGTAAGTCTTAAGTAATGCTTTGAATAGTTATCCGAATCAAAGCCTATGTTCTCTCAAATGTTGCTTTTTTGCAATAATAGTTGCTTTACAGCAAAGATTAATTTACAGCTCTTTATAATTTAATGCCAAATATCTCTAACTTTTAAAGAATAACATTTTTAACTCTTTTACTAAATTTAATCGACAAAATATTAAGTCAGAAATGTGTGAAACTAAGTTGAAAATAAATAGTTTCTATCGATTAATCGATCAATTCTGTCGTAATTGTGCGTCACTTCCGTACACATCGATAGAAAAATAGTTTTAAAAAAAGTAATTATAGCATAATTTGTATTAATATTTTTATTTTAATACAAGTCATGTAATGTCACGTCACGTCATGCGTTAATTTCTACAACAAATTAAATAATTAAATATTTATGTATTTGATGACGAAAAACGTTGCAATCATACGAAACAAAAAGCAGTTTTATACTCATAGTCACGAATATTGAATCAAAACATTACTGTATTATTGATTTTTTGATCAACTCATTTACTAATATATTACAGTTTGAGAATAAATCAATTTTTCTGTTTTGCAATTTTGCTAAAAATAAGTAAAATCTGTTTAAGATTTGCTTTGATTTGTGTTAAAAATATAAGACAAGAACCGAATGCAATGCAATCAATGCCTGTTCGGAGTTGAGACGTTGCGTCAGATTCTTGTGCTTTGAGTGCGTCATTCGATACGACTTGAAATAGATTCGATATAATCCAGAAAACTATGCGAACACTAAAAATAATTATTTGATTGTTTGCATTCAAACATTTTTTAATTAATAAAATTATTTATATAAATTTTAAAAATAAAAATAAGATTTTATTTAATGATAATAACGTTTTATTGATACAGTATTATTGCGTAATTTAAAATATTAATTTAGATTTGAAAAGTTTTAATGTTATAATATAATAAAATATGTCTTCTTAATATCAAAAAATAAGTTTATTTGCAATTTAACTATATTTAAAATAAAAGTTTTTTTAAATGTGCATTTAAATATATTCATTAATATGTCTTTCCTGCAATAGTCTAAAAATTTATTTAAAATAATCTACTTAATCTAAATTACATTTTGTTTGATTTAGCAATGTAATTTAGTAATTGCAACATTATTTAATTCTTTACAATAAAAGATTAAAGACTAAAAAAGTTAAAACAATAATTTTTTTAACAATGGAGTGTTGAGTAAACCAAGTTAAAATGTTTTATCTCAATCTTTAAATCACGTTTAAAAATAACCCTTAGCAAATTTACAAACTCCACTAAAAATTTTATTTTTTTAATTATTTAAAATTAAGAAAAGATGACTTTTGACATAGTTAATCTAAAATAGTTTTAGAAATCTTTAAAATTTAGATTAACTTGGATTTAGACCATAGCCTAAGCTTATTTCTATGACTATGTTGTCACAGTTTTAAACAAATTTTAAAAACTTATGATAATATTAACTATGTTAAAAGTTGTCTTTTCTTAATTTTAAATAATTATATATACATAAAAATGTATCATATTAAATAATACAAATATAAATACTAGTATTGCTCACAATAATTAAAAAACTAAATAAATCTTTGTACAATTTTGAGACTATTACAGAAACTGTAAAGCAAAAGATTACAAAAATTTTTGCTATATAACGTTTATATCCAAATTGTATTTTAATTTATTTTATATAAAATAGTTTTTTTTGTAGCGCTTTAGCAGTTAAAGTTGCAGAGAGATATAGTGACCCTTTCAAAACCTCAAAAGGGATTATTGCAGCAAAAATTCCACACTATAGTTATTAACTAAAAATATGTTGATTTTAATAATAGGATAGCTTGTATATTTTTAATACTCAATTTAAATTTTAAACTAATATTAAGCTTAAAATAGATTCATAAACTTTATTTTAAACTTGTATTTATGACACGTATCTTAATTCAAACAAAATTTTAAATAAATAATTGGATAAAATAATTGTAAGTTTTATTGAAATTTACTGATTTTAAACTTAAATGATAGTTTGATTTAATTTTATTATCAAAGTTTAAAATTAAAAACTTATATGTTTTCCATTTCTTAAAATAAAATATAGTAGTTATTTCATACTTCATAAAAGTTTGAAATTTAAAAGTGGATATAAAATGTACAGGTTAACCTATTTATATAGTATTAATAGTTCTGTTATATAGTAAATTTTTTCGACGACTTCGATTGGATTTGTTCGTACTTACTGCTTATAAATTACATTGCTCGAAAATATTATATACTTTTTAACATTCTAAGCATTAACTAAATTATTACTTTTTATTAATAATTAATTAATTAAAATTTTATTTTTATAAATAATTATATTTAAAAATTAGTAATATTTTTAGTGTAGAATATTTTTAAAAAGTTTCTGGTTTATTCTTATAATTATTTATTATTAAAAATTAAATTTTGCTAATTTTAGCAAAATTAGCCACCAGTTAACGTTTAATCTAAAAATAGTAATTATTGGTGCTACTAATATTTGTTGGCAATATTAAAATACAAGTTTGTTATAAAAATTAGAATGTACTATCTTTATTTAGTTATATTTTAATTTAAATATTATACAAGTAAAGATAAAGTTAAAATTGTAAAGTCGTACGTTCATAAATTACAATATTGTTACACAAAATTTAACAAATTGAATTTAAAACAATATTAAAAATAAATTTTAAAAATTTAATTCTAAAATAACCAAAATTAGATTTAAAAAAAACCTTGGCTACGGATTATTTTTAAGTAATTTATTAAAATTTGACTCTTTAACAAATGTTAAATTTAATAAAACAAAGTTCAGCATTTTTGGAAAATTAGAAAAATGATTTTTTTTAATTTTTAATTTTCAATAGAAAAAAATTGCAAATTTACAAATAATAAATAATTTTTTGTTAAATATATCTTGATTTTAAATAACATTTTTTATTTAATAGACAATTATGAATAGAATTCAAAAATTTACTTTAAAAGTTGGGGAAATACAAGAAAAATTTAAGAAAATTTATTTTGTAAAATTGTAGTAGTGTTACAAAAATTGGTCGTGGCAATAACCCATAAGACTTTATTTTAATAGTTGGAATTTTTATTCTTTTTAAGTAAACTGTTATTTTAATTTAAATTATGTTTAAGTACTGAGGATATGTTTAAATTAAGATATGTTTTTAATGTTAATTTATGTTAAAATAAAAAATTATATCATTTGAGATAAGTCTGAGTAAAATTCTTATCTGCAAAATAGCAATAAATTGTGATAACAATATTAAATAACATTTTTACCAATATATTAAAAATAATGATTAAAATCTAAAACAAGACTGTACTGTCTGATCTTAATACATATTCGAGAGAAGATTGGCAAAGTTTTATTTGCTAGATCAGAAAAGATGTTTTATAACTGCACTACAAGCCTCAAAATTTTAATCTTTATAACATTATACTAAAGCAGAATATTTGATTAATATTTACTAAAATATAAATTTATAAATAAAATATGCATAATACTTAAAACAAATGCCATATAATTGCATCCATAATATTGTAAAAATAAACAAACAGAAATGTTTCTAATAAATCTCAAGAATCTCTTACAATTGCCAGCCGTCTTTGGCGTCTGACAAACTATAATAAAAACCTATAAAATTGCCATCCACCTTCGGTGTCTGGCAATGCATAGAAATAATCCTTAAAATTGCCAGCCGCCTTCGGCGTCTGGCAAACTATAAAAGCAATACATACAGATTCTAGATTATAAATTTTATTCAATTTTTTAAACCTATATATTAGACTCACCGATTTACGATAAATACACAGGAATATATAGAGATTAGTAATAGAAGTGCCATTCGCTATTAGATGACGGCTAAATTTCAATTGAGTTACAAAAATGATTAAATTTTACCATACCCTAAATTACGTTGCTAATAAACAGCAATTGTAACGGTAACATTACTAATGACCATCCCATTTCAAATAAAGAGAAATGGTACTAATAATTCTTAACCTTTACCATTTCCAAAATCCCGTTGCTAATAAACAGAAATCATACCGGTACTATCACAAATTAAGGTTTCAGTGCAAATAAAGAGAAATGGTATCAATAGTATTATATTTTATCATCTCAAAATCCAGTTACTAATAAACAAATAGTAAAACTATATATACATTTCTTCAAATATGTATTAAAAATTATGCCATTGTGATAATTGTCATTATAATATATAAAACATTATAATATTCTTATGTAGTTACTCAATAAAAAGTATACTAAACTATAGTTTCATATTTGTCCAATAGAGTTAATACTTAATTTTCTATTAAAAATTTTTTTCTAGATATAGCCATAGTAAAAGTTATTAAACTAGATTTTAAGTGAATAGCGGCGTTTGGTAAACAAGTAGATTTTAGCTGAAATTTCATTAAAATTGGTAAATTCATTATTCAAATATTAATAATTAAAATAATATCTTTTAATTAAATTCCAAAGTATAAGTTCTACGATAAAAGGTTTAAAACTTATTTAATATTTAAACTCTAATTGAATTTTTGACAAATTACTTAATAAACTTGCTATTTACTTATTAAACATACATGTATAGTATATTTATATATTTATGCACTAAAAAGTCTAGAGTATTTTCAGAAATTTGCTCTTGCTTACCTTTATGCATACCAAAGTTCGTTTCTAAATTTTAACTAGAGTTATATTTTAAAAATATTTGTATTAGAATTATATTTTTAAAAATTAATTTTTAATCAATTTAATTTAACTTATTTAAATTATACAAATTTTTTCATTTAACACATAGTTTTATTTTATTAATTTTATACAAATTTAGTTAATAAACAGTTGTTTTGCAATTAAAAGTTATTTTTAGGCTGATAAATGTTGTCGTTGTCGTTGTTATTATAAATTTATAATATTAATAAACTAAGTTGTAGGTTTTAAAGAGATTAGATTAAATAAAATAAATATAAGCAATAAAGTTTAATAAAGTTTAATAAAATTAAAATTTTAAAATTTTTGTTTCATATTAAAATAATTAAAATAAATTAAGTTATGCTCGCCGGTTTTGTAGCTCTTGCTAAAATAAATAAAAATAACTATTTTAAGCAATAATTTTTTAGTATAATTTTTTTATATAATTTATTAATAATAGGCATAAATTATAGAAAGTAGTTTATTAATAAAAAAAATTTTACTAATAAAAAATATAACTATTTTTAACTTAACACTCATAAATTTTGATCAAGTAATAAGATTAATTTTTAAAAATAAGTATATATCGAGTAAATAATACCGAGTAAAATATACATATATATATTCAAACCTTTATTTATTTAAAAACTTAATTTTATTTATTATTTATGTAAAAACTTAATTGAATATTTTATTCATTTTACATTTTATTTGGTGTGAATTAAGAAATCTAACTTACTTTAGGGTAAATCAATTGAAAAAACTAAAAAATTAATAAAATATGTGAATAAAAGGTATAGAATCTTAAAATCATGTTAAATAAAGATTGTCACCATATCATCATTTATTAGATTCGCCAAATTTTTTATATGACATAAATCCTTAGGACATAACTATCTTTTGTGACAAACGCCAACTCAATCTGCGGGCACACACTTGGGTACAAATCGGAGTAAATTAAAAATTACTTAAATAAAAAATATCAATAATATATATATTATACAACATAAATTTGCCTTACTTATTAAATTTGTCTAAAAATAATAAATTAAATTAAAAATTACTCAAATCACAAAAAACATGTTTATTGTTACCCGATTAACAAAACAATTTTAGATTTTAGAAATTTTCTAGAATTTTAATAACGTAAATAATGTTTGCTTCTCTATTTATATAGTAGTTTATATAAATTTTATAAAACATAAAACAATATTAATAAAAATTAAAACTTATTCTATAAAGTTTAACCAATTTATTATTCATCCACAAATATAAAATACGGTACTACTCACAAATTAAAACGTCTAATTTAACTTATGACTTTTGTTTTTTATTAATTTTAGGTATAGTGTATATACAGTACTAAACATAATATACTACAGTATATAACATAATAATACTATAGACAATATTTATTATCAAAGCGGCTTTGAAGGTCTATTAGAGGTCTATTTTAATGGACGTCTGATATACTATTTTTAAGCTAAATAATATTTATTCAAACAATTTG
>JAQFXP010002301.1:0-15643 GCA_034693685.1 Belba bartosi
ATTGACAGACATTTACCAAAACTTCAATATTTGTCTATATCTGAGGCAAACATAACAGACATTGCATTGAATTCATTACAAAAACTACCAAAACTACAAACTCTTAGAATCCTTAGAAATAGACAACAATTGAGTCGTTCGAGTGTTTCCAAACTGAAGACCAAATGCAAGAAAATTAAATTATTTCTTATCTACGACTCAGACAATGAGGACTCGACTGATGACTCGAGTGATGACGACTCGAGTGATGACGACTCGAGTGAAGACAACTCGAGTGAAGACTATTCACAAACAATTGATTGGAATTTAAATCCTTTTATATTAATTCGTAATTTATTTAATCGATTCATAAATTATATGTTTTATTGAATTTAAATTAAAATTATGTTTTTTTTGAATAAATTTTCTTGTATTAATAAAGATAACCAAGACAAAAACAACGTTTCTATTTTTTAACATTAATTTTTGAAATAGAGCCTATCTGAAATCCTATTTAAAAGTTTTATATTAACTGTTTATTTATTAGTTATTATAATAATTAAAATTAAAAATTAATTAATTTTATGCAAAAATTATACAAAAACAAAATGTTTTTATTATAGAGCGGAAAAAACTTATCTAAACTTGTCATAATTTATAAGTAAATTTATGCCGGTATATTTTGAGCTTAATTTTCTATTTTATAAATTAAAACATGTCCTTAAAGATATCAAAACTACTAAATTGAATAGATAAAAAATTTGTTTCAGTAGATAATATTGATTAAATTTTGTTTTTTGTTTTTTAGCATGCAAAATTGTTTTTTAGTACACAATTAAAATAATGATGTTTAATAGTACTGTTTTCTAAAAATTAAGCAGTACATAATTATTATTATTTTTTATTTGACTAATATCAAAGATCGAAAAGTTTGGCCAATTTAGGGAAATCGGGGGGGGGGGGGGGGTTTTCTAAAAATTTGGCCAAAAACCTAGAAGATTTTTTCAAAATTGCTCAAAAACCT
This sequence comes from Belba bartosi, assembly GCA_034693685.1. Taxonomy (NCBI): domain Eukaryota; kingdom Metazoa; phylum Arthropoda; class Arachnida; order Sarcoptiformes; family Damaeidae; genus Belba; species Belba bartosi. Next base: position 1,004 of record JAQFXP010002301.1, read on the forward strand.
ATTTACTTCTAATATAATTTTATTTAAATTAAATGGATTTAAACTGAATTTATTAACAATTTAGGCGAAATTTCTCAAATTTTTATCAAAAAAGACAAACATTTGCAGGCCGATTTATATAGTTTTCTTATAAGCGTTAATAGATTTAAATAATTATTATAAATAATATTAAATAATATAATTAAATAATTATTATAAATAATATTAAATAATATAATTAAATAATTATATAAAAACTTTAGTATAAAATATTTTCCAATTAAAATAGATAATTATTTCAAAATATTATTTAACAATAATAATTAATATATTTTGTTAATTATTTAATTTATTTTTGTTATATTAAAATAAAATTTATATTTAAATATAAGTATAAAAAATAATGTTATTAATAAATTAATTTATATATAAAACAAAAAATAAATCTACAAATTAATAAAAGTAATAAATATATTTTTGAAAATTGTTTGTATTATAATTAAAATTTACACCATGACAATTTTACTTGTGTATAAAGTTTTAATAAAAATAATTTGTATTATTGGATGTGTTTATCAATTATATAAAATAAATGAAATATACTTTTCATACGAAACAACTACTAATGTTAGGTTTGATACCGAGATATCATTGCCGGCAATCAGTGTCTGTTTTGATAAAAATTTGTTTTTAAATAATAGTTTCTTATCTAAATTGACAACAAAATTGGACAATCTTTATATATTTGATTACATTAATAATTTTACAATAAATGAGCAATTTAAAAAATTGCAATTATTAAGTCAATTATTTGTTTGTAAAATTAGCAACATCGGTTATATTAAAACGGTTTTCAATGATTGTGATTCAATTGCCGACTACTCACTGTCATTAAGTGGTAATAAGTTTTGTTTTACAATATTCTCTCAATTAAATGGCGAACCGGACGACAGATACCGATTGGACAACAAATTTGATTATTCGGTTGATATCGCATTGGAAAACAAATCATTAATTACTGACAATTTTATTTACATTCAATTAATTAATAGAAAGCATTTATTTTATGAATATATATTCGAAAACATGCAACCGATTAATTTCAGAAATTTAACCTGGGCCATTCTTAGATTTCGTAAGACTATAGTTGAATACAAATTTAAACCCATTTATAGTCAGTGTTTTGAAAATCAAACCAAAAGAGATTGTATTATTAATTGCAGAATAACAAGCTATATTAGGCAAACAAAATTTTATCCATTTTATAATTTTAATCATAATTTAAATAGTAGTTTAAAATTTGGAAATTATCTTGATTCTTTTGATTCAGAAATTATAGAATCTTGCAAGATATCTTGTAATAATAAAATTGAAAGTCACCGAGAGTATTTTGTTGTAAATTTAGATAAAACCCGTTTTGAGCTTGCACACAGTGATGCATTTTTAATTGATGTACAATTGTTTACATATCCGACAGTTATATACGAAATATACCCAAAAATGTATTTCGAAGAGTATTTATGTCTCAACTCATCGATTCTCAGCTTATGGTTTGGTTTTAATATTTTATTCTTTTCAAACATTTGTCTCATTTTATTCAAAAATGTTAAAAATTATTATCAAAAAATTATAAACAAAATAAATATTTTTCCAATAATAACTTCAAATATAAACAAAATAAACATAACTCAAAATTTAAGACTACGAAATCAAAATCAGTTTTCAAGAATAGTTTGGAAATAACTAATATACTGTAATTATAATTATAGTAACAATAAATTGGAGCAAAAAAAAAACAAAATAAAAATAAAATAATCAGAATTATTTGAAGCAAAATAACCTGTTTATCTACCAAAAATAAGGTGTTGCGAATGCTTATTTTAACATGTTAAAATAATAATTAATTATATAAACCAACAGTGGTGTATTAGATGGATACGCACTGATGTAATATCAGTATACATAGTAATTAATTTGTAGTTTTTGATATGTTTTCGATTGGTTTGGATTTAATAATTATTTATGGGTTTTGCTGTCATTAATATAACTTATTTTTACTGTTTAGCAAGAAATACTATGACATTATTTTGACGCGAACATTATTTTGGCGCAAAAATAAGCCTGGTTTAAATTATTGTTATTTCAAAGCTTATACGAAATTGTTTTATTTAAAAAATATCATAATTAATTCAAATGTTCAAACATAATTGTGCATTTATTTTAAAATATTTTAACTTACTTATTTGAATATAATATATTTAAAATTATTTAATATATAATACATAATAAAATAAATGATTAAAATGTTTGTTTTGAATTTTGAAATAAATTGTTGTATTTAATCATTACTAAAAATAATCAATAAAATAATAATTATATTTAAAATTAATAAGTAATTTTAATAAATTAAAAAAATTATTAATAAAATATTAAACATGTAATTGTATGAATTAAAACAATTAAAGTAATATTCAGTTAATAATTATTCTGTTATTGATAAATTAGTATTATTATTTATATTATTTATGTAAATGTTTTTAATTTATTTTATTGAATAAAATTTTGTAATAAAATTATATAAAAATATTATTCAGAATAAAAATAAAATAATACATCCAGATTAAATTTTATAGAAGTATTTAACTAATATAAAATTAGAAGCAATTTATAGTATTTGTATTCAATATAAAATCATATTTTTAAAATGTTGAATTGTTTACAAAATACTAAATTCAATTTATTAAAAAATAAATATCAAATTTTATACAATATTGTAGCAAGATCACTTTGCTTGATTGGATGTGTTTATCAATTACATAAAATAAATGAATACTTTTCGTACGAAACGACTACTAATATTAAATTTAAACATGAAATATCATTGCCAGCTGTCACTTTGTCTTGATAAAAATTTAATTTTAAATAATACTGACATAAATAAAAAAAATAATTTTACAATAAACAAACAATTTCAGTTATTACATTGACCAAAAGACATTTTTAATTGTAAAATTAAAAAATACAATACAGCTGATCGAAAAGATGTATATTGTGAGTCAATCACAAAATATACTAAATTTATTTCTGGACATATATTTTGTTTTACTATATTTTCGCAATTAAATCGTGAACCGGATAACAAATACCAATTGGAGAACAAATTTGAATACTTTGTTAATATTATTATAAAAAAATCTACATTTTTCCAAAACAATTTAATTAATATAGAAATCAATAGCAGAAATAGTTTAATTCATACAAATAAAATGCAACAAATGCATGAGATTAAACCAATTAAATCACAATTTACCCTGTTAAAATATAATAAGACTATTGTTAATTATAAATTCAATCCATATAAACCCGAGATATGTGTCTATTTAAGTGCAAAAATCAAACCAATGTAAATCAAATGTTTTATATACATTACATAATTAACTATACTTTAGATTTCTGTATATAATAAGCAGAGCCGAATGCATCTCATAGTTTAAGAAAGTTAATTAACACTTTATACCATTTAATAAGCATACAAAAACAGTATATCTGCAGCGGCCCCTAGATATTTCAGGGGCCACTGCAGATATACTGTTTTTGTATGCATAGCAAATGGTATAATGTGTCAATTAACTTTTTTGAACTATGAGATGCATTCGGCTCTGATAATAAGTTATTAATAACAAACTATGATATTGTTAAATTTATTAGTACATCGGCTGTACTAATTAACATCATTTACGTCTCCAAAACGCAATTAAAGTTTATTTGCAAAGTTGTGAAGAAACTGACTGAAAACAGTTAAAACAATAAAGAAAGAATTTTACTTGGTAGTCTACAGTGCGATAAGAGATAGGTCATAATTATCTTGTTATAAAGATTATTTCAAGTGCATTGAGTCAATAAGTTTTGATTAATTAATTTATTTTTAAGTGATTTTGCAATCAATCTTATAATGTATTTATTTTATTTTATTACATTTTTTCAATAAATTATTTTTAAATAAATAGTTTATTCATAAGATTATTAGTTTAATTAATATTGAGTTCAAAAAAATATTTGGATTTGTTTTTGTATTTCTGTTTAATGTTCTTAAAATAGTTATATTCTCGTTCTGTAATAGTTTATTAAAAAATAAAATATAATTTAATAAATATATTATTTAATAGAAACTAAAAATTATTTTTAAATTAATTTACTATGGTACATTTTTACCTCGGTACAATAAAAAAATATTGTATTTAAATCGAATTTATTTAATACTAATTCGTCTCAAATAGTAATTCAATAATAGCCGACGTTATTGATTGAATGCAAACAATGTTTTGTTTATTAATTTTGAACTGAAATCAGTTTTGCATTTGTTTTGCGATTAAAACGAAAATAAATTTAAATTTTAGTTTAAGTTATAATCGGTTTTGGATTTAATATTAATTTATATAAAAATGTCTTTAAGTAAACAATCAATTCGTGACTCAATTATAGAGAGAAGGGATTCATTCGGTGATAGAGTTTGTGACGACTTGTGTATTGAGTTATTGTCTTATCTCTCACTCGAAGACCAGTTCCGATACGAATGTGTGTCCAAACAGTTCCGGAGATGTCTTCACCGAAAACAATATGATTTGAGAATAATTGATAAACATTTGTTTGGATCAAATCGAGTGATTAGTTTAGAAACAATTGAAGCGATACTCAAGAAATGTAAAGAAATTAATAATATTTTAGTCATTGTCCCAAAGTTTGCGACAAAACAACAATTGATTGAATCGATTGTTAAATATTGTAATTATTTAACGAAAATCGGATTTGAATTCAAAGACTTAAACGAAGAAACGATTAAACGATTTATCGATAAATTCGGCCAAAAGTTGAAATCAATTCATTTTCGTTATAAGAGTGACTCAAATGTCATCAAAACTATTATCAAAATGTGTCCGAAATTGAGTCAATTATCAGTTAATGAGTTGTCGACTGTTTTCGATGAGAACTCGAATCAAGTTTTGGCCAAAAAATTGAGAAAAATTCGATTCAAATACAGAAATGAAGACTTAAATAGATTTGAATTTTTTGTGAATTATTTCAAAAATAACTTTAAGTCAATCGACGTTTGTATTCACCGAAGAGTTACCGAAAACTCATTCAATGCTCTTATGAATGGATTGATACAAATGAAGGAATTAATTGATTTAAGAATTGATTTATTTTACTTCGAATTCAATCAAAACTTATTTCCGAAACAATTGACACAAATTGGTCTCAAATGCAAACAATTGAAGAGTTTTTCAATACATTTCAATTTAAGTGATAACTCAATCATCACATTCTCTAATATAATCCAAACAATTAGTAATTCTTTTAAACGATTAAATCGATTGGAATTAATTGAATCAAATATTTCCGAAGAGTTTGAACTTTTGAGTCAATCATTTAGTGAATTAAAACAATTAACACATTTAACGATACATTTTTCGGCGAATAAGTGTTTAATATATGACTCGTTTTTCACATCAATTGACAAACATTTACCAAAACTTCAATATTTGTCTATATCTGAGGCAAACATAACAGACATTGCATTGAATTCATTGCAAAGTTTACCAAAACTACAAACTCTTAGAATCCGTACAAATGGACAACAATTGAGTCGTTCGAGTGTTTCCGAACTGAAGACCAAATCCAAGAGAATTAAAACAATTCGTATTCACGACTCACACAATGAGGGCTCGAGTGAAGACATAACAACTGACGAGGAATTGGATTCACAACCAATTGTTTGGAATTATATTTTTATATTAATTCGTAATTTATTTAATCGATTCGTAAATTATATGTTTTATTCATTTTAATTAAAATTTGTTTTTTTGCATTAATTTTTTTACATAAATAAAATTTTTAACTAATTAATTAATAAAAATATTAAACTAATTTAATCAAAATTGTATTTTAACAAACTTTGTGTAAATCCATAATTAAAACAAAAAATTCAAATAATTCATATTAATATATTTACCAAGTTTAATTAACAATTAAACAAGTTTATTGATTTAAAAGTGTCAATTAAAAAATTCTGATATAATTAATACATTTATTATTATAATTAATTAATTTGCTATAATAAATAATAAATATCTTATTGCCTTGAATAATTAATTTATTATATATTATTAAAAATACAATCTAGTTTGAACAATTATACAAAAATTTCAAAAATTAATTTAGCAAACTAATTAAATCACAATTTGCCCTGTTAAAATATGATAAGACTATTGTTAGTTTTAATTTCAACCCATATAATGATTTATGTTTTGAAAAACAAACCCGAGATATGTGTCTATTTAAGTGCAAAATTTAAAACTATATAAATTGGACAAAACTTTTTCCATTTTATGCTTTTAATTACAATATTAATAGCAGCTTAAAATTTGGAAAGATGCATGATTATTATCTTGTTAATAATGCTGTTATTGTGTTATCAAACATGTAATAAGTTAATAAAATTGAATGTTATCAAGAGTATTTTGCAGTTAGCTTAAAAACTGGCAATTTTAGTTTTATTGCACCTGATGTATTTTCAATATTTTTGGATTTCTCTTCAAATCCGACAGTAATTTTATAAAAATAAAAATAAATATAAAAATTTGTTTATAGTTGTTGTAATATAATATAATATATAAATTTGTAATGTTAATTTAAAAATTAATTTTTTGCCCAGATCGTTTTAAAGTTTTGCAAAATAATAACGACAAATATGATAAAATCTAATTAAAAAAAATTAAGTTAAATTAAACATTAAAATAATTAATGTTTAAATTTACTTTATAGCAACTGAAGTAATTAATAGTAAATAACGTATAACACGAAAACCCAACTCTTTTATCACCAATTCGTTCAATCAATTGAATTAACTGTTATAAATATAAAATTATATTATAAAATTGTCATTGTACAAATAGGAAACAAACAAATTGAAATAAATTTTCTATTAAATTTAAAATTCCTAATTAAAAAATTTTAAAATAATTATTTTGTGTTTTTAAAATTATGATCTTATTGATTTAAGTATAATTACTTTAATTTTATTTAATGAATATATATTATTACTAAAATTTAATTTTAAATTATTTTTTCGTCTAATGAATAAAGTGACAAATAATCGATTCAACAGTTTATATAATTTAATCGCTTCGGAATTGACTGACGAAGCCATGAATATTACAAATAGAAACATCGAAAAAGTGACAACAAATGAATAAATCCAAATAATTCGAAGGATTAAAGACAATGGTTTGAATAGTAACGCAATTAAAGTAAATACACAAACGCTTCCAATAATTAGCCAAAAAAATAGCAAAAATTTCGACCAATAAGTGATATTATATTCATTAATTTGGTAATAAATTTGATTAAATGAATGGATAATATTTGGATTATTTTTATAATAATAAGATATATTGGAATTAATTATTAATTTGTTTTTAGTTTTTATAATAATTTTTAAATAATTACATAAAATATAAAAATAAAATACTTTATATAAAACAAAATTTAGCGAATAATGAATGTAAAGCGAAAATAGTAAAGCGTTTGGAAAACCAAATATTATTGCATTTAGTAAAGTGAAGAAAAATGAGCAAGGAATAATTGCATATACAAAAGCTGATAATGGAGCTATTATATTGCAATTTATTTTAGCAATTTTTAATAAAATTTTTGTTCTGTTAATTAATTTCCGAATTTGTATCTCATCTGTGAGACCTATACTCTTAGGCGAACGCAAACCCGACATCATTTCAAACACTGCAAGAAATATCGGTTTTATACCATTTCTGTAGTTATAGTAATAAACTAATTGTATACATAAACACATAATTGCAAATAAACTAACTGATGTATTGTAATAAAACTTAATTTTTAAATAACGAGAAAAATCCCCAAGAACAATTAAAATATTAGAATTTTCATTATTTTGAAACAAAATAGTTAAATGTCGAAACAATGAGAACACAAATACTATAAACACAACAATAGGTTTGTGTAATAGAGATCTTCTATGAACTGAATTAATGTCATTATTCGTAAGACATAATCCAATTCTAAACAAATAACTTTTCGCTGATTTGATAATTAGATTTTGCGGCAAATTTTTGTTTAGATTTATATGTTTCATGTTAATTTTATTTAATAAAACTCAATTTAATTTAAATTTTGTAACGTTAAAATTTTTATTTAGTTAAATAAATATTATATTTAATTTTATTTCTTAAAATTTTTAATCTTATCAACTAAATTATTTTTATAATAAATTTTTAACAAATTTTAAAAATATAAATTTAAAAAATAATAATAAAAATATTAATTTTTGCAAATATAATGTAATAAAAAATAATAAATCTAGAATAAAATTGAAAAGTTATTTAAAATGTTTAGTTTCATCTAAATCCATTTAATTATTTAATTTTAATATAAACAGAATTAATTTAAAAAAAATAATTTTTTTATTTAAAATGTAATGATAAAATATTAATAATTAAATTAAAACGTTTAGATATAATTTTTGGATTTTGTGAAAGTACAAATTAAAAAAAATATGACTTATTCTTTTAATTCACAATAGTATTTGAACGCTATTATTAATATTTACTTATTATTATTATTACTATTAATATTATTAAATGAACAGTATCGGATGTTATTCACTTAATTATCTTCTTCAATAAATCTTCTTTTTTTTATTGAAAATAAGTCATTTTTTTATTAAAAGTATTCAATAAATCAATTTATGCGTAACATCAGGAGTTGCACAGGTGGTAAAAAAGATTAATAAATGATAGTTAGCAACATATTTATCTATTTTAAGTTGAATTACATATTGATTTAAGTTCTAAATTTTCATATTTAATGCAGCTTGCCACAGAAACTAGCATCACTAATCTTGGAGTAAAATTTATTATAACTAAATTTTAAAATATGTTATTTGAAATTAAAAATACATATATTTTATTTTTAAAAACATAACAGTATATAAAAAATTATTTAATAAGGAAATGTTAAAACAGCATCATTTAAATATCAATACAATTAGTGTACTTTTCTTGTTCACAGGGTTAAACAAATTCAATACTATTATTAAATTAGTTGAAAAACTAATATCTATGTTGGTTTTAGCCATTAATTTGGGGTGTTGTGGCGGTAAATCCTAGCTGTAATGTTAAGATAAATTAAAATTATTTTGCAGTTTGTATTGTTGATTAACATAGTAAAAATAATTAAAATTAACCAAAAACATACTTGCAAAAAAAACTAATATAGTTTTCTTTAAATAGCAAACAATTTACTGCTAATTTATAGGTAGAGAGCAAAAAAGTCGGCCAATAAAGAAGAGATTTTTCCAAAAACGCTTAAAACCTCTATTTATTTATGATAAAATTTTACCTAATTTAGCTGGATTTAAATTAAATTTAGTTAATTCAACTAAATTTAAACCAGATTTATTATTAATTTACGGAAATTTATCAATTTTAATTTTAAAAAATTAAAAATTTGCTGGCTGTCCAAGGTGGCCGAAAAAAAGTTAAAGGGGTACCTTTGCTACGGGGAATAAATGCCAAATTTAAAATTCAGGGTGAATTTTGGCTAATCTTCCCCTTTGCGATTTCTGTTTATAGGCTAATATTAATACAATTTTATTAATAAAAATTATTATATAAATAAGGGGTAAAATGTTTTCTATTTTATACCAAATGTACTAGTTTGCTTTCTTATTTGTTTACATTTATTATTATTTATGTATACCTATTCATTATTTATTATTATTATTCATATTTATTATTTTAGATTATAAACATTTAGGCCAGAAACACTCTTTAAAACCTCTATTGGATGCTAAAACTAACTTAGATATTTTTACTATTTTTAATTCATTATTAATAAATTTATATATGGCCGTAAACAAAAAAAATATCCTAATTGTTAGCTTTAGTTTAAAGTAAATATAATAAAATAATGCTAGACTATTTTCAATTTATTTTTAACTTCAATATTGATTTTTAAAAAATTTAATATTTGAAATTTCTTATCATTATTCATTAATATATAGTCTATTTAATAAATTGTTTATGTAAAAACATAGTGAGTCACTATAAATTTTTATAATTAAATATATTTTTGCGCAAATAATATATATTTTAAATTTTATAAATTTCACTTGTCGTTTTTATACCATTTTATTATAGTTATAGTAATGAACTAATTGTAGACATAAACACATAAATGCGACATCAAACAGACAAATAAGTTAAAAAAATTATTACCAAGAATAATTATTTAAAAAAATTCCATTACTTCGATATAAAATAATAAAATGTTGAAATGTAATACAAATACGATAAACACAACAATAGGTTTGTGTAATAGAGATCTTCTCTGAACTGAATTAATGTCATTATTCGTAAGACATAAACCAATTCTAAACAATTGATTTCGCCTGATTTGATGATTAGATTTTGCGGCAAATATTTGTAAATATATGTAATCTATATAAAACAAATCTTTTAAATTAATAAAACATAAACAAAATAAGATTTTTTAATTTAACTATTAAATTTTTTAATTACTGAATATATTTAAAACAAAATTTCATTCAGCAAAAAATGTTGCACATCTAGATGTAGTGAATATGGTTTACTTTTTAATCCAAAAATATAATTGTCACAGATTATCATCTATCAACGCATATGCAATGTATCTTGAGCACATGCAATTTGCACATTAGATGAATCTAATTAATCATAAAAATTTTTGAAGTTTATTTTTAAAATATAAAAATAAATTATTGATTTTTAAGTTATTATAAATATGTTATCAAGCAGCTAGCATAATTGTATTCAAAACATTTAACGCACTTTTTATATAACAAATTAGAAAATTATAAAATTTATTTTATTTTGTCATATTATAATTTCTATAAAAGTAATCACGATCTTTCGTTACCTTTTGTTTAAATCAAAAAATCAAAATTTAAATTAAAATAAACTTATCGATGTTTTTGTTACAGTTATATCTAAATAAACATTAATTAATTGATGGTTTAAATCCGAGTGTGGGAAAATATTAAAGTTTATTATTTTTTTTTTGTAATATTGTTTAAATAAAAACCCTTCTGTATTTACATTGTAAATTGCTAAAATAATTTATAATAGACTTTTTAGTGCTATCCGTCAAATAGTTATAAATTAATAATTTTATTGTACATTAGGTTTAGCACATGCAGGTATTATTTACCGCTACTAATTAAAATTTTTTAAAAATTTATTATATATACCAGTGCTTATCTACTTTTACTAGTATATCGTTATTAATAAAAAAAAATTAAGGAAAATAAAGCGAGAAAAAATTGCATACCGGTATTAAATTTAACCTGAACAATACTACTTTTAAATTGTTTACAAGAATTTTTAAAAAATATTTTTTTAAATATCTGAATTTACCTACCGGTGTATAAAGGCACTGTTATCTGACCTTACCGTGACCTGTTAGCCGCGTTAACCTTTCGCACACCATTGCTATCAAACACATCGCACTTTTGGCCGTCAAACTTAAAACAATATCAACAATGTGTCATAACTTTACTGCCACTACTATTCAAATTATACTAAAATAACTTAAAATTACAATTAATTTTACTGATATTTTCTTGTTTAATTAAGTATCAATTAAATAATTTTGTTTATTTATGCTATTTCAGTATAATTTTAATATAGAAATAAATAAAATAGAACTGTTTAAATTTGCCCCTGCTAATTAATTCATATTTTAAATTTCGGCTTGATCAAATTCTATTTCAAATTTTTTGTTGTTATATATTGTATTTCAATAAATCTAAGAAATTATATAAACAATATCTTATAGATAATAGAAAAAAAAATTATTTTATTTCAAAATTATTTGTAATAAAAAACACTTAATTCTCAATCTCTTGTACTTTAGAAAAATATGATATAAATACTTAAATTGATATAACAATTACAATAATTAAGTATTGATTAAAGCCAAATCAGCAAGGTCATTCTAATAAGGTATGGGAAACGCTTCGACAGCCATACTCTCAATAGCGCACTCATCAGTGCCGCGAACTATACGAAAGTATCCCTTTTCACCCCAACCCGAACCCCAGCTATTCTTAACAATCCAATACTTTTGGCCACTTTTCTGATCAGTTCCGTAGCCGACGACCAGAACGCAGTGATTGGTCTCAAGGAATGGATTGAACGCGACATTCGTATCGTCATTAATATTGACCTTGCTATGTTTGTATACACCACTCGTGTAGTCAAACAAGTCGTCGTAAGCCATAAAAGTGACCGATAGTGGGCCCCCACTCACCAGTGCTATACGCATCAGCTCCTCATTACAGGCGCCGTAAAAGCCCCCGACGTAGTTGTACTTAGCCGTATAATAGCGCCGACACTTCTTTGCCGCACAGGCACTGTCCCGGCCCTCATACGCGTAACAGCTTTCCTCTACCAAACCCATGTCTTGACCGTATTTGCCCTTAAAATAGTTAATAAAATATGTTTTTATTCGGTTTTTGTGTTGAGTTTTAAAAAAGTAATTAATATTCACAGCAATCAGATACGGAAAACCACCGCCACATCCCTGGGCGTAGTTCGAACAACTGACCACATCTTGAGGCGATAGGACAACACTAACGCTGTTATTGGTTTGCACTCGTAGTCGGGCCTCAATCATACCCATTGAGGAGAAGGCGTAACAACTGCCACAACCGCCTATCAGTCCATACAAAATAGTGTAATATTGTTATATATTAACTACAGTTTCAATACAAACCCTGATTTCTAACCGGTGACACATAGTTCACTCCACTCACATTCCTCCAATCGAAACTGTCGGGTAATTTGGCCGCCATTTCACGTACTTTATCGGTAACTGGGGCTGTGGCTGGAGGGCTGATAGTATTTACAGTTATTATTAGAACATAAATTTGCCAATCTCATTCTGTAATATTTATACAAATATTACCTCAAAATTCTAGACTTGGGTCCACCTCTTCTCAGAAACATTTCCCACAACGACTTGCCCTCGAATTCTGGGTAATGTCCGGCAGTCCAGAGGTTTTGCATTGAATTGATTTTGTCGATCGATTGCGGGTTTTGTCGAAACACACCTTCCGCTCCATTTCCTGATATTTGATGTGTTTTCGGCACAAAACTCGAGCCCTGTTTCTCTCCCTTAATACAGCCCCAATTGTGACCAAGCACATCATGTGACCAGCCCGGGAATGTCTTGTGGCAATAGCTCGACACTTTTCCACCGCTTTCGGTGTAATACGAAAACGCAAAGTATTTTCAATAATTGACCGTCACTTCAAAGCCCTGGTTATAGATTATTGTCCAATTGCCTCAATTATAAACAAAATAACCAGGTTAGTTTTAATATTAAATACTACGTAATATAGTTTTAAATCAAGTTTACATTCAATTTGAAAACTAATATTAAACTCGAAAAACACAGTATAATGCATACAAACAATTCTATTAATAAATTATTTTATTACTAATTACTAATAATAATAACCAGATTTAGAGTATTGTAATTTTGATTAAATATAAAACAGATTATATTTTTTGCTTTTTTTTATAATTTAACAATTATGCTAAAACTACAGCTGATGCAAATTAGCATATTAATTTGATTACACAATTAATTCCTACCTTTATTGCCAAACTGGTCGACAGCAGTGTTCGGATACGATAACACAATCTTTACTTTATTGCTATAAATGCTCGAATCGGAGCACTTCTCTGTCCTATCGGCCGTACGCTCCGACTCCGAGAAGATCCAGGTGCCCGATATGTCTTCATAGCTGCAATTGGCCGGTGTGTCCGCCCAGACACCCGACACTGATATCACACATAAAATACTTAAGTAAAATATTTTTGACATTTTCTCTGAACATCCGATAACTGAAATACAAACCGCTCTTTAAATCACATTTAGTTGAAGTGTTTTCTAAAGTTATCAAAAATATTAGTTAATCTAAATTATTAAATATTCTATATTATCATATCTAAAAAGGTATTAGTTGAAATTTTATTTTATTTAATCTACTTTGATTTATTTTCTAATAATTAAGCTATTTTTGATAATTTTTTATAATAATTATTTAATTAATTAAGTTAAAATATTATAATTTTAAAAATAACACGCAATATTACTAGAGCAAGGATATTTACTAAATTAACATTCACAATAGTAAACATATGAAATTTTCAAACACCAGGATGTTATTTTTGTCTTTTTGCCTTGTCTTAAACGTAATTAAGTAAGATATTTTATTTAAAATGATAATTTTATGTAGAAAGCTTGATTTATAAAATTTATGTCAAATTCAAGATTTTTTATTAGTCAGTAAATAACCAAAGTAGGGTACAAAACCAAAATTGGTTAATTTAAATTGACGGCAAAATGAGAGACACTTTTTCTAACATTAAACTTATGTCACTTTCTTAATTAGATTTTTATTTTTTATCAATCTAGTTAAGAAAGTGACATAAGTTTAATATTAAAAAAAGTGTCGCTCATTTCGCCGTCAATTTAAATTAACCAATTTTGGTTTTGTACCCTACTTTGGTTATTTACTGA
>JAQFXP010002302.1:0-15643 GCA_034693685.1 Belba bartosi
CGACAGAAAGTTCTATAAATCGCTGGATAAAGAAATTTTTTCAAAATTTTCAAACTATTGTTAATTTTGAAAATTTTAGAAATATTTAAATTGTTGTGAAATTAAAAATTATTTTATGTATTGAATGAGAATTTTGTATAATTTGGTTATTTTTAATTCTCTAATCATTACATAAATACGTATTACTACCAGAGATGAAGACATAAATGAGTTTACAATAAATATTTATATTTAAAATATTAATTAAATAATTTTGTAAACTCAAGTTATTATAATTTAGAAATTTATCTCAATTTTGTCTCTTAGAATCGGTTGTTTTTGCTTGTTTATTGTTTAATTATTAATTTATGTGCTGACAAATCATCAATCAGTAGTCAATTCCTATATTTGCTTTCATCTCATTGTCGAACAATTGGAATTCCATCGAAACTATTTTTCGGTAATTAATATATAATTCCTGTATTTCTGGGATGTTATTCGAAAAGACAACATAGATAACAAAGTTTTGCTCGAACTTATTGTTTAATTAAAATTTACTATTATTTTAAATTTTATAATTTAAATAGAATTATATTTCACATTAAATAAATAAACAAAAGAAGAAACTGTTTAAGAATCTAATAAGAATTTAATAAATAATTCATAATTTTTTAAAATTAAATTTAAAATTAGACAAGCACAAATGGCAAGTTGCATAAAAATTAATCTGTTTATAATAATTGAATTTAAATGCATATAATAATTAAACAAATTTTTTACGTTAAAAATACTCCTCGTCTTATACCGGCATACAGGTAGGGATATTAAAGCCATGATCATATAATATAATTTAAATAAATAATTAAAACAAAAATTCAATTAAATTTATACAAATCCATAATCAAATCGATTAGAAATTACTTTAAAATCAATTCAAATATTGATTCAATAAAAATCAAAACAATTTGATTTGAATCCAATTTGCATTCAATTGTTTTTGCAAATAATTAAATATTAATAATTTTTTATTACTATTTTAGAATCAAATTATAACAATTTATTTGGAATTAGAAATTGTAGATAAAAATATTTGTTGGGAAATAGAAATGTCATTAATTTGAAATGATTTTAATGTATGACTCTTCTGAAATTAACATGATAAAATGATCAGTTCATGAAGTATAATTAAATTCAACCCGCCTATTTTAAATTTTGGATAACTTTAATATAGATCAATTGATTTAAATTATAAAAATTCTCTAAAATTACTCAAATAAATAATAAGTTTAATAAATAAAATATGGATAGTATTGTTTGGTAAATTTAAATTAAGATATTTATAGCGATACGTTTTTTACTTATCAATATTACATTAAAATAAGTTATTAAAGAAAAAGAAACTTTCTTAATTATAAATGATATATGAATTAAAATAAAAGTTTGATTTTTATAATATTTTATTTGATTACAAAAGTTGAGGCAAATGTAAAGATTTTAATTTAAAATTAGTTTATTAAATGTTATTTTTTAAGTTTTTCCGTAAGTTTATTTTCAAACTACTGTAGTTTATTGAATTATTCGATACATTATTGAATAGAGTCTATTGAATAATTGATTTAACTCTACACCTGAGCCAACACAGCTTTGCCAACAGAATATAAATAGTTTTTGAGCATGTCAATATAGCTGCGGATATGTCCTTCTCAACCCGAATAGCTATAGTGATCAATAATGATTAGTTATGGCAAATCAAATTGAAAATCTAGCTGTCAATCAAATTAATATTGTTTGGAAAGATCCTATTCAACGAAAATAAATTCAATTGAAAACTACGAAATCTACTCTATTATCAAAATGTTATTTTCAAACACTTATAGCTTATATCAGAAAATTTGAATTGCATTGCAATGCAAACCGTCTGAATATAAACATTTAAACAGTTATTCAAATAATTATTAATTATGCATTTAATTTATACGCATTATTAATTCAGATGTATGTCATCTTGATTTTAAACAACATTGCAAACACCACTTCAATGGCAAAGACCGTATACAATATACAATCTAAGCATGTGAATATTTTCCGTCTTTATCGCCGATTAATAATTATATGCTATTAAATATTGTAAAACAATACTAGCGTTGAAAAAAACATTTGGGAAAAATTTTTATAGAAATAATTACTGTTATGCGCGCGCATAAATTAAGAAACAATTTTGTTTGTTATGCCTCAAAGTTTAATAGTGTATGTTAAGGAATAAATTTTCTTTTTGACACTCGTGTTAGCTAGCAAAAAAATTGTGAACTAAGACAAATAAATTTTCTGCTAAATGCTCTTCAATTAGTTTTTGATTTGAAAGTTTCGACGCATTTTGAATCAATGAATGAATGAATGAATGAACTGACTTGCTAACAATACTGGTTCATAATATTATCGCATCCAGTTGTTGCCTAACAGTGTAATTCAGTTCATTATAGTGAGTGTAAAGTCAATAGCAGTCGCTTTTACAGTTTGTTGGTTTCATAAATAACATATTCACTGTTATAGACTAGTATTTTATGCAAAGCTTTTTTATGTATTGCGTATAACATTCATTCAAACCGTTTTTTATTTTATATTTAATTTTTTTCCTGCATTTACTTTTGTTATTAGCTTTTATATCATTGACTGCAAAAGTCACAAAAATAGCAATTTAGTGGAAAATACATATCTTTTTTATATACATTCCACAGCAATGTTCACATTTTGATACTCTTGGCAGAAATGTCAGAGAAATTGTATGTTTTGTCTCACGTATTAATATTTGTGGAAAAATATTTTTGACTTTTTTTCGAAGATTGAATTTCTGGCTTTTAATCCATTGGTTTCTGTTATCCTATTGATTAATAACAATATTTATCTAAAATTGTTGTTTAGATAAAAAGTTTTTTCATTCAATGTTTCATTTGTTGTCAAACTTTTGTTAACTTCTGCAACAATACCAATGATGTGGAGTCCAACACATGTGCAGATTATAGGTAAGAATTTAAATTAAGTTTTGATTTATTTAAATTAATATTTGTTTAATATATGAATCAGAAATTGTGAATTGAATTACAAGTATTTAATTAATTGGATATTTTTGCCAAACTTTTGATTTAATGCATTTCAGTAGCTATTGATGCAATTATGCAAAGTTTTTATGAATGTCTCGCTATTTAGAAATTACAAAATCCTATTCAAGGATTCGTTTGGATATTCTTCTATTCAATTCGAACCGGCCTTCAGACAGATCTTGATTTTAACATTAGATTAAGATTAAAATTATTTGATATGAATAGGAAAGTTAATTATTGCTTATCTCAAGATTTATTTGGAAACCTAAATATTTCTGTAATGATTGCGATTATCTAATATTGTTGTTATTGTTGTTGTTTAACTCAATATTAATGCTTTGTTTTATAGCTTTTTAAAATTCTAAGTTTATAGTCAGAGTTTAACCGCAATACTAAATCTGAAATTAATTAATTTAAAAGTTTTATTCAGAGTATATATGAACTGTAAAATTGTTTCCAACTGTGAATTCAAACTGAATATTAGTTTAGATGTAATGATATCTATCTAATAATTGGCTCATTTATTCATTTACAGTAATTGTGTTGTTTTAAAGTAAAAGTGATTAAATAGATTTTTAGCCTTCGAACAAAAGTTCAATTTTATAAACAATTCAATTTTGAATATTAAACAAATGTTAATTTTGTAATTATTTTAGTTGGTTATTAATTTTGTTAGACTATCGCAAGTGCTATTAGATTTCAAAATTAATTGCAATTTCTAATATATGTTCTACTTTTAAAATTTTAATGTTAACTTAAATCAAATAATCAAATAAATATGAATAATATTTTGTATATTTTACAAAGTTAAACCAAGTTATAATTTGCCGTTTTTTTCTCAAGTTTTAAAACAAAATTAAGAAAAGGCGGTTTTTAAAATAGTTAATCTAGACTAGATATATAAATCTTCAAAATTTGTTGCAAACTTTGACAACTTAGTTATTAAAATGGGTAACAGCGGCAAGGTCTTAATCTTGGTCAATTTAAATTTTAACCACGTTAAAATGATAATTTTTTTATTTTAATATTAGCTATAATTTGTGAATTTTATAAATTTGTTCAGAGTTATTTTTAGACATAATCCAAAGATTAAAATTTAAAAAAGCAATTGGTTTACTCAGCTCTCCATTGTTAATAATTATTATGTTTATTTTAAATTAATTATTAGTTTTGCGGATAAAACTTTTTTTAGAGCAATTTTTAAAATATTTAACAAAAATAATTGAAATCATGTTGTATTTTACAAAGTATGCTGTGATTACATAAGAAGAAAAAACTAAATCCAGGGTAAAAATTAATCTAAACATTTATAGTCTAACCCAAATTGATAGAGATTCTTTATTTATACTAATTTGCATTATTAATAGTATAGTAAAAATTCTGTTTTTTTATATACAAACTTTAAAACTATTTAAAGAAAGCAATAATTTTGGTTTACTATAATTACTACTTTATAATAATAGCTTTCGTATGCAAATAAATAAATTCACAGGAACATTTTTTAACATTCCTTTTTAAAAAAATATTTAAATGATAATTGTTAGTTAGAAACGATTTGACTAGATCTGTTTAGAATCAACAAGGTAACTCATACTTTAAATCTTTATTATAATACTATTTTATTTTTAAAATTATTATAAATTACATATTTTTAAGTCAAAATTGATTTTATTTCTATATTTTGAAATTCTGATTGAAATATAATTTTCTTTTAAATGGAGTTTAAAATAATCGGAATTTAATGATAATTTCAAACCTTTAATATTGTATAGACAGTATAGACAGAGAGAAAAAACAATAATATGTTTGTGAAACTTGAAAATAAAAATTGTGATTGCAAACGTTCTGCTCAATAAATTTTCGAAAGAATGATAAATACTATTTTTCAAGCTTTCACTTCATTATTTCAAACCCTTATTACTATTTTTTGCAATGGGATTATTAAAAGGACATTCACGAGCAGTTGAATTAGTGCTAAAAAAGTTACGAAACAATACATTTGGATGAGACGGGAATAGGAAACTGTCGACCATAATATCCTAAAACAGTTTTACCCTGAACAATAAGCTTCTGGTGCAATGACCCACCAATAAAAATATGTATTTGAGGCAAACATACTGTATATAGTCGTACATAAAATATAGTGTAATTGAATGCAAGCATTGAACGCAATTTCGATTAACATTAAATGCATTAATAGATGAATTGTTTGATTGTAATCGAGTTTTACAATATGTGTAGGAATAAAAAGAAATAATAATTTTTTTCTTTTTTGATTCGCATATTTAGCTTTAATTTATATTTAACTTTATTTTGTTTTGTTTGGTTTTTAAATTTTAGTAAACAGAAAGAAATAGTTGAAAAGATAATTTTTAAAAGTTTTTAGTTTTATGTTACGATTGTTATCTCGAATACTATAAATGTCAGAAAAATTATCTCTTTTTTTAAAATGTAAAATTTGTAACAAATTATTTCCTATTGAACTAAAAATTTAATTAATTTTCATCCAATTTCTTATGACATGAATCGATAGAAGTTTATCGAAAAAAAGTAGAAAAACATTTCAAAATTTTCTCATAATCTTATTATTCGATAATCAATCAAAATTTTAACGCAATTTCAATATAAATTCCGATTTAATAAGTGTTTTAATGAGAGATGAAATCATAGCAATCATACAATTCCTGACACTTAGAATTGGCTGTGAATTACAAAATTGATAAATAATTTGAGTTAATTTTATAATTTAATTTATTTGCATTAAAAAAATTTTTGTTTTTAATCTTGTTTTTACGAATATTTGACCTAAAATGCGATTACAATATCATTACATCTTTATATTCATCTGAAGGGATGGATATACTCAAACACTTCACTTCAATTCACCCACTCTTCTGGTAATGTTTGGCTAAAGTTAAGCTAAACTATTGTTAAATAATTGTTATTTGTTTGCAATTGCTATTACACAACACCTTATTAAGTATTCCAGAGCCTATTTAGCATAATATTATGTTTTAGCATAAATCGCTTCTTTATCATTTTTTAAAATTTAAATGATAGCTCAAACGAATACAATTGAATTGCTAATCAAAATTCATTAAATATTAATTAAATCAAGAAATTCGTTACAAAAAAGTTTTTATTTTATTAAAAACTAAATAATTTTGATTTAATTAATTTTTATTTATTTAGATATTTTTTATTTCTACTCAATTTACTTTATTAGTTAGTCTGAGATAAGTAATAGTTTAAGTAATAATAATTTTATTTATTTTTGTAATTTTGTTTTTGTGTTAATTCTCGTGAATTATGAATCAAAAATTGAATTTTTATTTTTGTTTTCAATTCTCCTTAATCTAGAATTTTTATCAATGAATCAGGAATTGAATTAACAAAATATTGTATTTCAAACAATATGTATATGTTTTTTGACTCAAATATTAATTTCAAAATTTTTTTGAATGAAATAGAATTTTAATAGAATTTTATTTTCATTACAAAATAATTGGTTTACATCTGAAAACCGAATTTAATTAAAAATATCTATTTCAGTTAAATCAAAACAACATGATATTAATTGAAAACAATTTCCAATTATGAAATATAAATGTATTTTTCAAAACAGTATTGCCTTAAAAGTAAAATATTTTTGTGAAAAAAATAATTGAAAAATCAAATAAAATGAGAATAAGTGAAACAATGAAAAAATGAAACAAATTTTATTAAAAATATGTCAGACAATTAATCAATTAGTAAAAAATAATAGAATTTTTGTAATTTTTTTGTTTGTTAAAAACTTAGATTCTTTATAACCTGATTAATGGCTTTTAAACTTTTAAAACACTAATGAAAAATGTTTGTGATATTAAACAATATAATTAATAAGTTCTTAATTTTAATTTAAGAACTTTTAAATTAAAATTAAGAACTTTTAACTTTAAGAACTTAAGTGGCTGACTTTATTTTTCAAAAACCTATTCCTGATTAAACAAATCAATTATTTATTTACAGTTCAAAGAGCTCGTAATGTGATCGCCAAAGGCAAGAATGGTATGAATTGTTTAGAATTATTTTTTTAGCAATAAATTTGAACAAAATTTTTATAAAAAGCAATTTTTGCTAAAATTATACTAAAAATCGGCTTTTGATGCAAACTTATTCTCAATGAAATGGACTTTTTATTCGGATTTGAGATAAAAATAACCCAAAAAACTAAACTTTATTAAAATTTTATTTAACAATAGTTATGATTGTATTAAACATTAGTCAAAAATATAGCTAAAACTATAAAAATCATTTCCCCTTGTCTTGCAATGAATGTCATCCGCAATAAATACAACAAAACTGAGCACTTCCTCTATTTTCACACAATTCGGACTTAAATAAAAATATAAACTTTTATTTTATCTATTTTTAATGTTTTAATGTTTGCATTCGTGTTTGTCAAACCATTTCATTATTTATTGTGCAGTTAATGCACCGAAGGATAGAAATGATTTATTTTCATTAAAACTATTATTTTTGCTTAATTACAATGAAAAGCGAGTTATTGTCACATTTTTTAGGTACTAACGATTCGTATGTTATTATTCAAAATGGAAAAGAAAAGTTTCAGACGTCGGTCAAAGATCAGACGATTGATCCGGTTTGGCACGAAGAGTGTGATCTGTATGCAGTCATTATTGTCTTATTATTTTATTGTGTTTTTTTCTTCTTAATTACTGTCAATGTTTTTTACTTTTAATTAAACTCATTAACAGTCCATTTAAATAGTTTTATCTTTGTAAAATTGGTTTTAAATTATTTACTTATTTTTGTGTCAAGGCTCTAATTATTAGAATATAAATATTTTAATAGCTTTTTCAGATTTAATGCTCATAAAATCGAAATTGCATTAATTTTTCACATTCTTTCTACTCTATATTTATCCTAAAAAATTTTCATTTTGTTTTTTTTAAAGTTTTTTAATATAGAAATTATAAATAATTTAACCTTATCTTAAACAAGACTTAAATAACTTATTAATACTTCTTAATAGCATAATATAATTATTTTATTAGTTTTTAAATTTATTTTTTATTTAATTGTTTTTTTACATATAATATTTAGGTAAATATTTAATTTGAAAATAGATTTTTTTGACATGTTTTATTTTCGCAAAGTTTATGTACAAATTATTAAATTAAATTTAATATTTAATAATTTATTTTAACAATTGTTATGTCTTTCTATTATGAAAATTAGAGCGTAATTAATTGCTAATTAATATTTAGATTGTTTATTTTATTTTAATTAGATATTTAGTTATTAACACGAAAACATTTCAGATATAATTTCACATAAAATTAAAATAATAAAACAAATTAACATAAATCACAAAAACTTTTAAAGAAATTCATTTCAAGTTAAATACAATTATTTTTATCAGATTAATTGAAAACAAGGAGACAGATATGATCAAGTTAATATTATTCCACCGGAACCTATTTGGCTTGGCGGATGAATTTCTAGGTCAGGCGTTGGTTACGCTTAAAGATTTTGATATTTACGAACGACCGAAGAGTAGATGGTATGAATTGGAGGGTCGGTCGGCCAAAAAGCAGAGAAAGTACCGAGGTGAGATCGAGGTGCGAGTTACATTCATTGTCAAGAATATGCCCAATGACAAATTACATAAAAAGCGCAATAGTTTAGTCCATCAAAGTCTACTAGACATCAGGGGTGCGCTCAAGAATGACCATAAGTCTCATTCGGACAAAATTGACGGCAAAAACCCAATTCCCGGCCGAAAGTTCTCAATGGCTGACAGTTTTCGAGTACCAAAACTCGCGACAAGAAGTATATCATTCAAACTCGAATCGTTGAATACTAGACGTAAGTCATTGGTTGATAAGTTGCTGCGAAAACACGATTCGGTTTCGACTAAATGTGATGAAGAGTTCAGAGTTGATGAAGAACTCAGTGAACCAACCGATCACTTCACTGAACTAAATAATCGTATTATTGATGAAGAGATTAGCAAAAGTCAGGAAGAAGTTCGACAATTGGGCAAAAATACTGACAATAAAATTGTAATCGAAGTGAGAAATGAAATTCTCTCTGAAGTCGACAATTGTTTTGTTGAGAAAAACGAATTAAAAATTGAAAACAAACTTAAAAATAATGAATTAATGAATGGTTTGAAAGATAAGAATAAAAAGGATAACGAGTTAGAGATTAGAAGTATTTCGGATTCAAAGTCGGGTTCTTGGAAACCATTTAAGGGGTCCATAAAAAGAGCTTTCAGTAGCAATAACCTGCTCTTTACGAGCACTACCAATGCAACACCAGTAGTAAAACCGGTGCCAAAGCCGAGTCGTGACAATCGGTGTTCAACTTCGACACTCACTTCCGCTTCTGTGGATAACTCGTCAGAAAAGTTGTTTCAATTTAACGCCAATCGGCAAAACAATCAATCGAATCAGAATAAGTTGTCTTCGGCGGTGAAGACCGAAACTGTGTTAAGACAAACGCAAAACAGAGACAGACTGTTGTCGGCGCTTAAGAAGTGTACGTTAAGTGATGTTTGATATTTGTTATGAATATAATCTATTGTAATCTTAATTATCTATATTTAGTGTTCGTTTGTGTAGTTTGTGTTTGTAATTGATTTCAATTATTGCATAATTTGTGTTCACTTTAGCTGAAAGACGACATACGATAGATATCGACGAAATCTTGCCTAACCTGAAGCACCCGTGCCTTGTATTAGAAAAGCGGGCCACTCAGGCCAGCCCTGACTCACTCTACTCTTCCTTCGAATCTCTTATCAATAGAAGAACTAAAACAGATTACCACCAGAAGTACGACAGTCTTAATAAAGAGGTATTTAATTAGAGTAATTGCAATAATAATAATAATAATAATAACTTATAAGTTATACAACACTATTCCGAAAGTTTTTTCTTGTTTTTCATTAACTTTTTAAATAATTTATTTGAACTTTTTATTTAATTCTTTTCACGCATAACATAATTGGTATTTTTAACTTCTAAATTATCTTGTTGAAACGAACAATACGTTTGACATGACTTTTCTAATTATCAAATTATTTCCTATATTATTTTTTAAACAAACTTTGTTTCTTAAACTATAATTAAAAGCTGGTTTAAATAATTAAGAATAGAACTTGTAAGAGTTTAAATTTTTTAAATAATCTATTAATAAAACAATAGACTTACTTAACTATAAAATAAATTTAACCACAATTTATGAAAAAATTTTAAACTGCTTAAGGTAGGCAAAACATAGCGGAGTATATTTTGGTTATACACACCTCTCTTTGACAAATTTATTTTATTGTTAATTTGTACTTGCCTCAAATTATCTTTTTCCATTATTTAACTCGAAATTAGGATTTAAACTTGGTTAGATTAAATTAGGTTAATTTAAATGAATTTAAACTGAATTCAACATTACAATAGTTTTAAAAAATATAAATTAAATTAACTTGTCAAAAAAAATAGAGGGGAACTTAATTTTTTCAGAGCTCAATACTCAGAAATATTTGTCAAATTTTTAAATCAAGATATTTTATTTATGCATCTTGGTCAATTCTGAATATAAAAAATTAAATATAGATAAATTTTTTACATACAGTCAAAATTTAACGAAAGTATGGTACAAAACCAAAATTAAGCAATTTATATTCCTGGCCAAGTGATCACACTTTTTCTAATTTTAAACTAATGTAACTTTTAAAAACTAATTTTTATTTCTCAAGTTTATTTTGTTTTTATATAAATCACACGATTGACAAAAGTAATGAATAAAACAAATAATCGTAAGTTTTAATTATTTATTAAAAATTTACTCTTAGTTTAAAAAATTAATAATATTTAAAACATTAATATTTTTTCTAAAATCTCAGATTTATAATTATTAATTAAAATATTAATGCAATTAATCATTAATTTATATAAATTATATTTGTTAAAAATAATTAGATTTTATATAGTTTAATGTTTAATATTTAATTAATAGTTTAAATTTTAATATTATTTATGGTTTGTAATTTATTCGTTGATTAAAAATAAAAATCAAGTTTAAAAAGTGACATTAGTTTAAAATTAGAAAAAGTGTCGATTACTTGGCCGACAATATAAATTGTTTGATTTTGGTTAAACTTCATTAAATTTTGACTGCACTAATAAATTAAAATTAACTTAATCAATTTTAGAGCAATAATTTTGTTTATGTTTTATTAATTTAGGAATTGATTCAATTGATTGAATCACAACAGTTGACAATATTTGGACTAAATGAACAAATAAATGATTTGGAGCTATATATTGACAATCTATTGGTTCGTGTATTAGAAACGTCGCCCAGAATTCTCCAAGATTCATATAAATTCAAAAATCTATACAAAATATGAGTTTAGACTAAATTTCTCTTTTTTAAGTTCCTAAATATTGATTTTTTGAATTTATTGTAAATTATAGTTTTCATTTAGCACATATTACAGTAAAAGTTTATTTAAAAGTGTGTATTAATTGTACTTGTGTGTCTTTTGTAATTTTAAATGTTATTCTATACTTATATAATATAATTTTTTTGTAAATAATAAATTAACATTTAAAAAAAATATTTTAAAATTATATTTTCTGTTTGTATTTTAATTTTTATCGATTTGTTTAAACTTATAAATAAATCAATTCTTAAAATTTGAGCAATATACATATATTCAATATAAAATGTTTTCATATTTTAATCAAAATTATATTTTTAATCATTAAACTAATTCTCAAATAGTAAATAAATATTCTAGGTCAAATGATTTCATTTTAAACAATTTTTATATACATAAATTTTATTTATTGTAAAGACAATTGTGAATTTTTAACCTAGTAGCTAATATCTCAATTTTAGCATTAACAATAAATTAAAAATAAATGTTAAAATTTATAATTTATAATAAAAGCTTTTATATTAAACTAATAACCAGTAATTTTTAACTATTGATCAATTGTTAGACAATTTGAATTCTTGTGGTCGGCGTCGAAGTAGAGAGACTTCGTTTGAGAGATGAATTAAATTGTTGGGCTCTTCGGGCGATTTGTTTGTCTCTTTTCGAGTAGTAGACATACATTCCAAGGAATAGGATTAGCGCACAGATACACATTCCTAAACATATTGCCAAAGTCATCAAAATAAAGTCGACTTGGTGCGAAACTAAAGTCATTTTTCTTTATATAAAATAAATAAATAAAAATATAAATTTATGTTTTAATCGTTACAGTAAAGTGCCAGTATAATTAATTTTAAAAATTTTAATTACCGAATTGTTCATTAAACTGGATCATATTTAGTACAGTATTGTATTGCAGTTGTTTTAAGGTTGTGTCATTATATTAGTGTATTTATTATACTGGATGTTCATTATACTGGCGCTTTACTGTATATGTTTTACTAATTTATAAATTAAACAAAAATTTTACTTACATTTTGAAAAATGCGTTCAATATTTTAAATGATTTGAGAATTTGATTGAAAAGAAAAAATGAATAATTAGAAAAAATATTTTAATATTTTGTATTAATTTAATGGCAGCAGAATATGTGAGTTTAACAATATTATGAATAGAGAGATATTTTTAGCCCAAACTGTGTCTTAAGTTTTTGAGCTAAAAGTTTGAGTTTATAAGGCTTTTAAGGATGAAAATAGAAACTTAACTCTAACTCTATTTTTGAATTATTTAGAGTCTGTTTGCACACAACTCTAATACACCATCCAAAGTGATGGTTAAATTAATATCGAATAAAAGGGGTGTTTCCAAACATACAGTAAATCAATTCATTTATAAGTTATAATTTTTTACATAAAAATACAATTGAACATTAAGGCATATAATTATAGTTTAAATAATTAGACAATAGAATTTAGAAAGGAGCGAATTAATCAAAATACCAGGTTTAATTCTGAAAATTGCAAATAATGTCTTTTTATAATATGGACCACAAAAAATAGCCCTGTTGCTATTATTAATATTCACTTGTTTGGCAAATTTATTAAGTTTTATGATCAAAATTAAAACATTTCCTCTAAATTGTAGCTTTAGTTTGAAAGTCTAGAAAATAGATATAAAAATACATCAAAATTAATTTAAAATTATATTTAAAATTGGACATGCTACTTTAAAAATATATTAAGATTATACTGTTCAGTCGTTTTAATATAATTTAGATTAATAAATTTTAATTATATGTTATCAAGGTTATTTAATGTCTAAATAAGTGTTTAAATCACGAGTTTTTACAAAAATTGTAATTCAAAAACATTAAAAATTTGTCTAAAAATAGATAATTATTATTAATAACCGACATTTGAATCAATCAATTGTTTAATCATTTAATAATCTTTGAGTTCAATCAACAATGTCTGACACTTCTGGTGAAGACAATGAAAATATGGAAGACACGGAAGATATAATATCGGACACAGACTTAGATATGTCTCTAAACTTTGAATCAGAGAACGAATTGCATAAACGAAAGTCAAACCAAGAGTTCGTATACGAAGTGCTGACAATCGAAGAGATAGTGAAACAAATGGAGAAAAGCATAGAAGAGGTGCAAAGTGTCGTCCACTTGCCGTCGACCACAATCCGGATACTACTCAAGTACTTCAAATGGGATACTCAGAAGTTGTTGGAACAGTTGTGCGATGCCAATCGGGAACAGCTGTTTCGTAAAATCGGAATAGTTATGGACAGAGATGATCAGAGCCAAACCAAAAGACGTCGCCTTTCTAAAGACACTTCTTCTACCAATTGTCTAATTTGTTTCCGAACCGTTAAACTGATCGATATGTTTGGTTTAAATTGTGGTCACTTGTACTGCAGGAACTGTTGGAACCAATATCTGACCACTAAGGTCACTGAGGGGAACGTAATGTCAATCACTTGCGCCCAAACCAACTGCAATGTAGTGGTCGACAACGACCAGACTCTGGAGTTAATTAGTGAGCCGACAGTACGGATCAAATACCAAAAGTTGACCACCAATTCGTATGTCGAGAGTAATCGACTGCTGCGCTGGTGTCCAAAACCTGATTGTTCGCATGTCTTCAGCGTTAAGACCAGGGATGCTAAACCAGTTCGGTGTGTTTGTGGGACTCAGGTATGCTTCGGGTGCGGAGAACCCAATCACGAGCCGATTGGATGTGATTTGCTTCGGAAGTGGAACCGAAAGTCGGCCGGAAATAACATCGAGAAGATTGACGGAAAGACTGCCAATTGGATCATAACTAACACCAAAGAGTGCCCCAAATGTCAAACAAGTATTGAGAAGAACGGTGGCTGTAATCACATGTGAGTCTTGTCTTAAGCTAACTGTCTGATCCACGTCTGACTTGATTGTCTGTGTTCTAGGATCTGTCGCAGCATTAAATGTAAGTATGAGTTCTGTTGGGTATGTCTGGAGGGCTGGTCCACTCACGGCACCAGTTATTACAAATGCAATCTCTATAACGAATCGAAGGCCAAAAACATCAAAGATAGTCAATCGGATCAAAGGAAAGCGTTGGAAAGGTTTATGTTTTATTGGACCCGATTTATGAACCATAAACAGAGTCTTGAGTTTGAAAGTGAGCTCAAGTTGACAGTGAAGACAAAAATGCTTCAAATGCAGGAAAAGCTGGGAATGGCTTGGGTCGAAGTCCAATTCATGAAACAGGCCGTTGACGTGTTGTGTGATTGCCGACAAACTCTTATGTATACCTGTATGTGCTCTTAGACCCGAGACTTAGACTTCAGATTGTGTTTACGGTTTGGTTCTTCTAATTGTTTTATTGCTTTGATAGATGTGTTCGCGCACTACAACCAGAGGACACAACAGCTAAACATATTTGAAGACAATCAAAGAGATCTTCAGAAAGCAGTCGAAACATTGTCTGAGTATTTGGAACAAGAATTAGATGCAGAGGAAGACAACAAGACTGACATTCGGTCGAAAGTATTGGATTCAACCAATTACTGCCAAAACAGACGCAACGCTCTAATTGATCACATAATGGAAGGCAATGACAACGACTGCTGGAAATACTCTTTCAACTGACCATTCATTCCATTTCTCATCCGTTCACACATTTTCTGCAAATTAATATATTATAAGTTATCAGATCTTCAGATATCAGTTCAATGTTTATCTTATATAATGAATCAAAAAATAAATAAAAATTACTTTATTTTCCAATAAATTCTTATTAAATTATTCTATAAGGTTTAGTTATCTTCTACTTTTTGTTCTTCAAATTAGCCAATTCTGACCACTCTTTCAAAGCAAATTCTTGATCATTGAATGCATTCCTCACTCTTCGTTGTAATAATAAGCAATAACAACAAATTGTATTTTAATCATGTTTATTGTTAATATTAAGCTTCAATTAATTAACAAGTAAAATAAAATGGTTTATATCGAATTGAGCGAAATGCATTTTGCGCGT
Source organism: Belba bartosi (assembly GCA_034693685.1). Taxonomy (NCBI): domain Eukaryota; kingdom Metazoa; phylum Arthropoda; class Arachnida; order Sarcoptiformes; family Damaeidae; genus Belba; species Belba bartosi. The sequence continues at coordinate 15,561 of JAQFXP010002302.1, forward strand.
ATGCATATTGAGCGAAATGCATTTTGCGCGTATGCTGTTTGAGCGAAATCCATTTCAGCGTATGCATTTTGAGCGAAAATTAT
>JAQFXP010002303.1:0-15635 GCA_034693685.1 Belba bartosi
CTCGCCTTATAAGTACATGTACATAAAGGCTTTGGACCAAATTTAGTGAAATGGTATATTTCACCTTATATGTACATATACCAATATGTGAGGGAATACGGTACATATATATTGTAATTGTATATAATTGTATATATAATTAAGTAAATGCAATACTTTTTTATCCTTTAAAATTATCATTATTTTAAAATACATAAAAAATATAATAATATACGTTGTTAAAATTTTTAAATTATAAACAGTTAAATTATTTACTTTCATCTTATTATAATCTATAAACTAAATTAATTTTTTGCATAATAAAGAATGTCAAATTCTCGGAAAAGAATTTATTAAAATTTTAAATATTTAAATTTAATTCTATTTTCAGGAAAATTTCTTATTTTGAATTGAAGTAAATTAAAGTTTATATTTAAATTAAATTTGATGAAAAAGCTTAATAAATAAGCAAAAAGATTATAGACTCAAGCATATTTCGAAAAACCAATTATTATCTTTATTTTTACTAAAAACAAAATTTGATTACATTTTGTTTCGAATAAAATTTGAAATTTTATTTATTTACGGTTCGAAAAACTAAAGAAAAAAACTAATAAAAACAAAAGACTTTTGCTCAGCTAAGCTGCGAATTTAAAATGTGATTTATAATGTCAATACATATATAAATATATTTTTCATATTTTCCTAAATCAACAAAAACGCTATCAACTAATGGAAATCCATTTAAACAACATTTTCTTATTTCCAAACACAACAATGAGTTCCACTTTTTACAAATTTTGCTAAACAAATGAGTTGACTGAAGAACTTTTCCAGGTATTAAAAATGTCTAAATTAAATTAATGCAAAATTGAACAAGGTAAGCATAATTTTTAAAACAAATCCAATTATTTAATAAAATAAAAACGACATAGAATTAGATAAACTAAAACAACTATTCTATAAAATCAAGCAGATTAGTCATTTTAGTATTAAAAAAAGTTGTTAGGTTTAACCGTAATATTTGACATGTTTATTTGTACATATACCAACAAAAATGTATTTGTCAAAATAATTAATGTATGATATCTGCAATTTATTTCTATATTTTCTGATTATATGAAACACATTTATTATCAATTATCGAAAATTTGGTTCGACTACAAGTAAAGGTCAACTATAGAGTAGGTCTATAAATAGAGTCGGTAGGGCTATAGAGGAGGTCTGGATCAATGTAACTCTTGTTATTTGACTGGGAATGAGATTTTTAGTAATAAAAGAGAGAATAGCCCTTTCGTACAGGAAATACTGATGGGAATGGGATTCTTGAGATGAAAAAAATGATATAGTTCTGACCATTCAATAGAAAATTGTATAAAATATTCTTTGCTTTGATATTCTGTTCGTAAATAAATAAAATAAAACGAGATTTGAGATAAAGAGAATAAAAAAATTCAGTGGACATCAAATAATTGTATAAAAATGATATAACTATTCACACAATTTTAGGAACACAATGAAAACTATTGGAAAAGATTTTCTTTTTGCAATTCAGATCACGAAATGTTTTTAGATTAGTTCATAATATTGAAAGCCATGCGCTCTTCACTCCATCCACTCTATACTCTCTCCTTTTCTCTCTCTCTCTCTCTCTCTCCTGCTTTCTCTCTCTCTCTCTCTCTCTCTCTCTCTCTCACTCACTCACTCACTCACTCTCTCCACTCGTATATCGTATAGAGAGTACAGAAGTGAGACTCGACTCAGACTCGAATGAATCAAATGATAGAAAACAGTATCAAAAGGCAAAGACTATGAGAGAGAAGCCAACAGTTTTGCTCTGAATAGTTGTGCGATAGAAATGACTGACAGAAGAGTATAAAAGCTTTAATATTCGCAGAAGAGTTCATCAGTTCTTGTATTACAAGATATACGATAAGTGCGTAAGTAATGCAAAAACGAATCGTTTATATTCTATTCGAGTTCACTGATCATCACATCGACGACTATGTATTCAAATTTAACTTAGACTCAGATGAAAGACATCTCTACTAATTGTATGCCTTCGGCAGTAAGACCTCATACCTCACATTGTCAGACCATTCAGAAGATTCAGACATTGCACTGAATGTGAATACGAATTGAATGTTGTATTGAGTATTGAGTATTGACTCAACTATTAATACTATCAGATATTTATAACCAAAGTTTGTGCTAAATCTCGTCTTCGTATTCATCAAACGCTAGTCTCGAGCGTCGTTTGTCTCATCAGAAGCTGATTCAGAAGTTTCTTCTTTTTATGCTTCCAATTGATCTGAAAGAGGAAAACCAAAACAAAAACAAAACTAAAAGTTTTATTTAACCAATGAATTGGTAGTAAACAAAGTTGTGCTTCAGTTTTGAGATAATATAATTCCAAATGTTTGTCTCTCAGATCATACTTTCCGATATATAACAACAATATAACAACTTTATTAATATAATATACGGATATAAAGTACAGTACAAACTGTTAGCTGTTGTCAACCGCTTTTTGTTTTTGTTTTTAAGTCTTTCTATTTTTAGTCTAATTTATTATTTAATATAATAAAGTAGAGAAGAGAAAAAGTTAATAACATATTATGAATAATAAATATTATGACTGATATAACTAAAAATAAAAATCAAATATTTAGTCATCAAATATAAGAACAAATATGGGAATCAATAGAAGCAAACTGTCGAGCGTCTCATCCCAGGGCAGTACGAACGACGAAATTACTTTCGATGACTTCCAGATTCTCAGGGCTATAGGAAAGGGAAGTTTCGGAAAGGTTTGTATCAACTCTTGCCTACATTAATCACTAATATCTAATATACAGTATTAATACTAATACTTATGTCTGTATAATATGTCTGTACGTCTGTACATAACTAAACAGTTTGAAAGTTATTTTAGTTAACACTCGTTTAGTTAAACTTTTAGTCTATCGTAAGCACTGGCAAAAAATGTTAAGATTATATAAATATTAGTATTTACTGAATACTTTGCTTTACTCTATTTGGTCGTCTGTTTGTTTGTCTTACAGTTTTATCTCTCTCTTTCTCTATCTCTATCTCTACTTCCAAACAATTTTATCTCATTCTTGTTATTTTCACTCAAATTCTTAAGATTTTTCTTTTTATTCTCATTTTTCCAATATTTTATATCACAATTGATTTTGAGAAATCAAATTGGATTTATGAATGAAAAGATAAAAATAAAATTATAGCAATAAAAATGCTTAAGATTTTTGCCGACACATTCTGCAGTTATTTTCACATCTCAATCGCACAGTTATATTAAAATTTATATTTGACAGGAAAGTGCTTTTGTCCTAAAAATTAATTGCAATCGTTATAAATATGATCTGTAGTTCACATAAATATTACTTTATTTCACATTATTTTTAATTCCGGTTATGGGGGATGACTGACAAACCCAATACAGTTGTAGAGCTCCTGTACTTCAGAAATGTAATAAATATAATGTGCCGTCATAATAATTGTCAAATATCTTCTTCATATATAGACAAAAAACACACATATATTCAATGCAAAAAACGTATTTCATATTTCTCTAATTAACTCAATTGATTTCTATTTAATATTATAATAATAGTTATATTTTGCGTTTTTTCTGGCTATTAACTAAAAGTAAATTAAACAGGATAATAATATTTAGCCCCAATTATTGTCTCTATTGTATTCAACTCTATTCTGATATTCTTTTTATTATAAAAGAATTAAAGAAATACTCATTAATAATGTTTTGTCAGACTTAACAATCAAAGCTATTAATTAATTATTTAACTTGTATTTAACGTTATATAAACTAAAGTCTTGTAATAATAATTAGCCATTCCTTACCTGCATATCAAAAATATTTTAATAACCACTCAATCAAAATGTCAATTAAATTCATATAATATGCCATAAAAACCAATAGAAATGCTTAAAATATATTAAAAATTGAATATTTTTTCGGTCTTAAACAGAAAAATAGAGAAAACATAGAATTTGTTCTGTATTCAAATTCTAAGCCGACTCTTGTTAGCAACAAATACAGTCTATTATTTATTTTGTATCGATTATGAATTTACAAACTTTTTTCCTGTTTTTTCACTAACAACTTGAATAGATTTTCGAGTACTTTCATGAAATAACACGTTTATAACCGGAAGGGCTGTAAATATGTCTATAATCGCAAAGAATTTTTGTCAAACTATTATATTTTGCATATTTTTGTATGCGTCAACTGTAGGAAACAGAATAATTAATTAACATTTTGCCAATTCTTTATTTTTAGTTGTTAAAAATTTTTGTTTTATTTTATAATTAAAACTTAAATTAATTTTTAAACTTGGTATTTTTCTAAATAATTGATATACATTTTAATTTAACTTTTCAAATCTGAAAATATTTTTAATTAATTTAATAAAAGTATAAAAATTGGAAAAATAAATAAAAATTTTGTTGACAGGAATTAAAATAAATATTAACACTGCTACAAAGCAGATAAATTTAGAATATTTTAATTTAAATTGATACATTTTATAAATATAATCTGTGTTTTATTTTTGCGTCATTGAAAAATCAATTGTTATTTATTATAAAAACTTTGGATTAGTTGTAAATAATTATTAAAGTTTTTTATTTAAAAAATAAGGATTAAAGTATAAGTGAATGAATATTATAATTTGTGCTTGGGGCTTTATAAAAGAGCAAATATAAAATGCACCTATCATATTTGGTAAAATTAATTTAAGAATAATAAGATTGAAAATTTAATTTTATCTTATATCAAAATATTCCTTAAGATATTGAAAAGATATTTTAAGTCCAATTCAAATAAAAGATAAATGTGTTTTGAGATCATTTCAAAAAATAGTTTTGAATTTCAGATATATTTTGAAAATGTGTATAATATAACTTACAATATCTAATGTGAAAATTCTTAAAAAGTAATTCAGAAAAAAATTGAATAGAGTATTTCATATACACTATTTTATTGAATATAAAGATTATCAAAAAAAATATTTCAAGAAATGAGTAATGGCTTTATTTGAGGCAAAAAGTAAGTTGGTTTGAAAACATATTTTTCACTCATTGTTCTTATCGATTATGTATTGAAAAGTGAATTTTTAGGCGAAATAACTTAGATTTGAGAAGAATTGCAATTTTATTTGGCATTGATAACGAATGTCTGGCAATCATTCACACACACACTCTCTCTCCCTTTCCTCTCTCTCTCCCCCTCCCCTCTCTCTCTCCCCTTGCTCTCTCTCTCTTTCTCTCTCTCTCTTGCTCTCTCTTGCTCTCTCTCTCTCTCTCCTCATTCATTAATTTTTATTGCTTTGCCTTTAAATCGATGACAAAACTATGAAAAAACAATATTTCTTTGCCTTTTCTCAAAATAGCGCTAAGTTTTCATTTTCTGAACTTTATTTTAAAATTATTTTTTTGAAAAAAAATCTTTTCATTCCTTATCCACTCAAAAGTCAAAGAAGCGAAAAATGTTTTCGATTGGATCTGAAAAAGTTTAATCCAATTATTATTTCATTTGAGTCTCAATTTTTTTACCGATTTTTTTTAACTCTCTTTAGCTAACAGTAAGCTATCAATGAATTGATACTATTTTTAAACATATGTTTTCAATTTCAGTTAACAAATAATTTTATTTTATCGGTGAAAATGGTAGGGCTTTTCTCAAAATGTACTGTCAGTGGTAATGAGCAGCTGTTGATGGCTCGAGACAGAGGTTGTCGACGATTAGGTAGTTATCATTGCCTTAAATAATTAACAAACGCTAAATCCAATCAAGCAACTAATTATGATTTATTTTACATTTTAAAAGTTAAAATACTTAAATATTTTTTGATTATAGTTTATAATTATAATAATTACTATGACTATCAGAGAACGCTTCGGCAAAACTAATTTAGATTTAAATTAATAAATAGTTTGTAAAGTTCGTAATGAAAAAATATTTTAAGCGCTATATTAATAATAAACAAATTATTTATTGTATTAGAAAAGCATTTATGAAGAGAAAAAAATATTTACAAAAAAACTAATTTAAATGACTTTGAGAGCGTTTTCACTGAATTTTCAAATATCAAGAATGTAATTACAGTTATTTAAAATCAGGAGATCGGCAAAAAATCCCCTGATTTTAAAAATTAGCTTTTATCCCTCCTAGCATTTGGTTCCCGCAAAGATACCTCTATGATTTGACGGCCCCTAAAGATATAATATTTTGGGTTTTTGGGCCATTCGAAAATTTACTATAAATTTGTGCTAAATTCACTTAAATTTAGTTTACATCAAATTTAAATCCAGTTAAATTAAATTAAATTTCATAATAAATAAGAGATTTTTGGCCAAATTAAAAAAATTCTTCCCCTGGTTCCCCTAGGTTTTTGGCCAAATTTTTTTAGAAAAGTTTCTCTTCTGATTTCCATGAGTTGGCCGACCTTATAAATTCCTGTTTAAATTAAGACAAAACCACATGAAGTATAGCTAAAATAACAAGGGAATTGGAAAATTTGCCAAATATTACCGCATAAGTTTTGGTTTAAAAAATAAATAAAACCTATTATTTCTTATTTTTTATCATTTTAGATTTTCTTATATATCTCATGAGGTCTTGAGAAAAATCCGTTAGTTACCATTAATTATTCCTCCCTAATTCGGTCAAGCTTAAATGTTTAAAATGTTATTAACTTAATCTAATTGTTTGCTTTAAAGTTAATTTTAAAATAATTACATAAAAAATTTCAAAACTCCTGTAATTCACTATACAGTAATTGTATAAGTGTTGCGAAGGCGTTATATCAAAACTTTGTTAATTTATAAATTAGTGCTTGTTTCTTCTAAAATTTGGCGATAAAGAACACTTTTTAATACATTTTCGAAGAAAAATGTATATATAAATTTTCTTTGAGGACCCCTCCCCCATCCCTTCCTCCCATCTTTTTTCTAAAATGTATTAAGATCTTACTGTTCAGTCTTGTTTTAATCTTTTTGTTCAACAAAGTTGCCTGATATTTTTATTAACTAAATTTATTTATTACGTGGTTAATTGCTAAAACTTGAAAGGATTGGGAATTGAAAAGATAAGAATTAATCGATTTTCAAAATTTGCATATATCCTCTTTGACATATGGTTTGCAAAAAATATTCAGTTTATGTATTGCCTGTTGTCAAACATACAACATAAATATATCAAGCATAAAAAAGATTTCCAAGTTTGTTTGATCTACTCAATCTTTCTTCTTTACTTAATATTTATCAATATTTATTTATTAAAAATTAAACAATTTATTTTTTTATTTTATGCATACAGTATGAGTAGTAAATAGCGTTAAAAAGTTTGACTAAATTATGAAATAAATAAATTGTTTTATAATTTAAAATTATATTGTTAATTATAAGTTAAAATTTTTATAGTCAAAGCTCCTTAACTGTACCAAATGCTAGGGGATGAGGAAGTTTTTTGTCTAATCCCCCCTTTTTTGAATTTCTGGTTTAGCATCGACTGATTGATAAAAAATAAACATCAAGTTAAATAAAGTGACACTGATATTAAGATTAGAAATATTTTCAATCACTTCGCCGGGACATTAAATTGTCAAACTACCTTTATTTGGCCCTAACGTCGACTGTATTAACATTTTCAAAACACTATTTTATTTTTCTTTATTCTGAGAATAAGTTTTAAGATATTGTAAAAATAGGTTAAAAGTGAATAAAGAGCTGTATATAAAGGTAATAAACCTTAGAATAGCACTGATATATCCCGTAATTGACATTATTTTGTATTTTGTCGTAAGATTTATGTGATTTTGAAAATAGTTTTTTTGGACTTATTTTCAATTTAGTTTTACATTACAAGCTATTGGAGTAGTTGAGACGTTAAGAGTTTTTATGAGACATTTCTTATCTCGATTTTATGACCGAATGCTTAATCTTATACCTAATGCCGAGACCTGACAGTCAAAGACAGACAAAAATACGTCGAATTGGCGGCACTTGTGGCCACTTTTGTCACTCAATTCAGAGTAAATATATTGATTCGGAGAAAGTGGTCTCAAAGTAAATATCAGTTCTTTTAGACAGAGAACAAACTCTACAACCAATTGAATATAAAAGTTGTAAAAAATAAAAGAATATTAGATTTGAGAAAAGGTAAGTAACTATAGAATCGATACTTTCTTTCATTTCTTTTATTTACTGAAGTGTTCGAAAGATAGGGTTTTCAGAGAAAGTGTTTTCATAATAATTGTCGACATTTTTGCAGTTCTCAGAAATAGATAGAAAACGAAAACAATTTATACGATTGGCGACAGAAGTCGACAAATGAATGACTGAACGATCGCCACATTCTTCGCCAATTGACGCCATTTATCATCAAATGGATTGGAATTAGTGACTGACCGTCGAAACAATCACTACTAAAGTGTTTCTATTTTATTAAAATACTGTAAATTCTCATCACTTCTCCAAAACAGGTCTCCCTTTTCACCAATAAATTCCAATCATATAATGGTTTTTATCAAACTTTCTCTTATATTGAAATTTAAACTTTAAATCTTGTCTTCAATACTCAAACATCAAAGAGAGTGACAAACGAAACAATATTCTGAAATTAAATTCAGTATTTAATTTGTTAAATACATATTATTTTTCTCGTTCTTATTGTGGTTTTTATTGATTTTATTTAATGTAAATCTAATTTTGCATTTGTTTTAGTTGAGTATAGAATGTGTAGAATATTCTATATATTAATTAAAATCATTATATTTTTACTTATTTGAAAAATTATATTTGAATTTTGAATATTTTGACAATTATTTCATAACAAATCAGATTATAATTATTTAGTTTTAAAAATATTAAGATATTTGTTATGAATGAAGTTGTAATTTGTTTAAAAACAAAACTTCGAAAACGTATAGTTATTATTAGAAGTAATAAAAAGATATTTAAACATCTCATGAGTGATGACTTGTGAACACAATTTGTTAAACATTTCGGAGCGAATCAAGTGTTTGCGTTATGTTTTATATATATATTTTCGGATAATTAATTGGACTCTATTTTATCGCTCGAAGAAAAGTAGGAAAAAATCAATTGTAGTTCAGTGTAGACAACCTATAAATTGAAAGCACATATCATATGTTGTTTCCTGAGTTCAGCTCCTGTTGAACGTTCATTCGTTTCCTTTTTTCATTTCCCATCCGATAATGACTTTTCGACTTAAAAACAATTCATTGCTTTTTCTCAAAGTCGGTGAAAATTTTAATTTAATTTAATGCAAAAATAGCAGAACATCTAATTTGCATTTTATTTATTTTCCTGAAAGCAATTTTATTTCGAATTAAATTTTATATTCAAACAACTATTTAGTTTATGTTTATTATTGAGTTTATGTTTGAAATTTTTATAATAAATTTAAAAAAATTTTAATTTAGAATTGATTTTTTAATTATTATTAAATAATTAGAATTATTTATAAATTTAATTAATTTTTTTTCGATATTTTCAATTGAATGTTTTTCTTAAAAAAATTAACAAACCTATGATTTGAGTGAATTATATAATGCAATAAAATCTATTCGAGTTTTATATAACATTTTGTTCACAAAAATTAATTAATTACTAATTATAATTTGCAGATTTATAAGCTTTTATAATGAGCGCTATTATTCATAATTGGTTCAACCCCATCTTTCCTAATTGCCAAAATTCCTAATACCAAAGATCCTAAAATTTTTGTTTTAAAAAACCTATTCTCAAAGTTTTTAATAATATATAAAAAAATTCCAAATTTTCTAAAATTAAAAACAATTGAGTTGAATCATCTCAATATCATAAATATTTAATAAACAATGTAAATCAATTAATTAGTTTTAACTCAATTAAGATAGTGAACAGTATGCATTGGCCAAAATGAATTAAATAAATTCGATTTTACTAACATTAATAGTCTACCGTAATTAATTAAATTGATTTAGCGATAACCTAACTGACCATGAGCTCGCTTTTATCGTTTACGGCTTTACGAAACTCTATTATTGTTTTTGAAAAATTTGATGCAATTAAATGCTAACTATATTATATTTAGCCACAACTGGGGGCATAAAGAGGATTTTTGGCTGTAATATCTATTTTAATGATTTTGTTATAAATTATATACAAAGTTTTGCTATTTAATCTAACAATTACTATTTTAATTTGATTTGTCTTAAAATTGCGTTTTTACTATTCCAATCAAACCTAAAGACAAAATCTTATTTTACTCAATATTAACTTTACAGTATAGCCAAAAAGCTTCCCAACGCCCTCAGTTGCGGCTAAAACCAATATAGTTAGCCTTTATTTGCTTTAAATATTCCAAAAACAGTTTCTTAAAGCTGTAAACGATTAAAGCGTTCTTGTGTTAAGCGAAGTTTTGACACTTGAATTTAATTAAAAGATATACAGTAATATTTTAAACTTGCTAATCAATAATTATTAAATACTAAAAAGGTAAACATTTAATTAAATTAATAAATTTTGATGAATTAGGACTCTTGGAATTAGGAATTTTGAAATTAGGAAAAATGGAGTGACAGCTTCATAATTATGTAGGAAGACAAACAAATTGTTTTTAATAAAATATTTTATTAATTATTTAAAGTCAAAGTAAACAGAGAATTGATTGCAAACTCTGTTTGATTAGATATGACAACAATTATTTCAATAGTTAATTAAACGTGAATTTAAGTTTGTAATCAAGATTTCTAATACAAATATGTTATATATTTTTCATTTGAACAAACTATCAGGATTATCTTAATTTATAAACTATGTTATTAAACACTGTTCAAAATTAACATGATATTATCTTATTTAAAAATTTAAAATTATGATATCTTTTGTTTGTTTTACATAAAATTTATTAGAATTTTAAATTAATTAATTAAACAACTAATTTTACCGTGCTTACAAACATATTAATGTTGTTTTATTATTTTTAAATATAATAGCTCTATTTCTTTGTATGCAAAAAAGGACATCATTCAATTTAATATTTATGCTGCAAATTGTTTATTTATATACCTGTAATTCAGAAGTAATAAAGTAGAAACATTTGTAACCAAATTAAAGCTGCTTAATATTGCTTATTAAAAGTTTACTGCTGAGATTTGTTTACTAATTATTTTTAATTTTAAAATGTTAAGTATTCCCTGACAAGTGAGCTATTTATATTTTAGTCACAAATATAATCACTTAAATATTTAGTAAATTATTTATTGAAATTTATGCTGTTTTAAAACACATTTTAATACCCTTGTTTTTGTAAAAGTATACTTTTATTAATTAAAGTATTTTGATTAAATATTTAAATTATTATAAATAAATTGAATACTATATTTTGACAAAATTTATTTATTTGTTTAAGTGAACGAACGAACATTGATTTCAACTAATGACGCAATAAACCTGTCTTAAAGTTGAAAATCAAACGATGCTCTCATAACTTATCATAATTTAGCATTTAGAAAAATATTATTAATAATATATAAGTTAAACTTTAAAACAGTTATTAAATAAATTGAATCGAAAAGGGATGGAAAAACGGGAGGGGGCGTTTTTACACTAGTATTTTATATTATAGTAACTCTGATTTGTACCTAACTGTGTTTAGGGGAATTGAGGCGACAGTTGTTACAAAAAACATTTAATGTCCTAAGGATTAATGTCATATAAAATTTTTTTCGAGTAAACATAAATGTTTTGTTTTGCATAATTTCAATATTTTATTGTTTTTAGTCAAATATTTCACTTATTTTAAAGTTTATTTAAAACTCTAACTTATTTGAAAATGATTTAATTGAATAAACTTTTAATATAATACTTTTTATTTATGCCAATTCGGAAATTTTTTTATATGACATTAATTCTTAAGACATAAACTATCTTTTGTGACAACTGCCACATCAAACCCCCCCCCCCCCCGAACACAGTTAGGTACGAATCGGAGTCAGTAGAATAGACCAAATTTAAAAATAACATTAATATTTTAGAAATTAAAAAAATTTCTTATTTCTTTCATTAATATATTTTCTATATTTACTTTATATTTTTAAACTTAATTAATCTTATATTTCTGTTGTAATTATTATTTGATATATTTTTATGTTAAAATCCTATAATTATTCGCAAATATCAAAACAAAATTAATTAGAATTTGGTTTAAATTTTAAAATGATAAAATAATCTATTGAATAAAATTAATTAAATAGTGATTTTTCTACAAAATAAAAATCCTAAAATACAATTAATAAATAAAGTTTTAATTAAATTTAGCAAACAAAAAATAATCTCAGATAACAAATTCAACAAGATATTTGTCATTGTCAACTTAATCAATAAAATAAGTTTCATGGATATAATTAAAATAGTTTATAAAAAATTATCAATGAAAAAATTTTAATTTAAAAAATGTCTAAAGTCTTGTCTAACAAAAGACTATATTTTATTTAATCTTTTGTTTGTACAAAAAATTCTTTGCGATTTAGCTAAAATCAATTTTTTAAAAAATAGTTTGCATTGAATGAAGAGGTTATGGATTAAAGTTACCGATAAATAAATGTTTGATTCTGAGTGTAAGGCATATATAGACTAATTGTGTAAATAGTGGTTCTTTGAATATAGGGTCAAAAATACATACAAACATTACATTAATTTAATTATTTTTATTTGCATTGTTTGCACAAAAGTATACATAATATTGTCATTTCTGACAAATAAAGAACGAATGCGTCGACAAACGAAATAATTATATTAACGCTAAAAAACATTGTTTTATAATAAAGCAAAAATTTACAGAATTACGCTTAATGACTGCCAAATGTTAGCCAGCCCATAATTCTCACAATAAAAGCTTGAAATTTGTTTTCATTAGGAAAAAATTCGTCTTATTTTTAGAATTTAATAAAATTTATTCTTAATATATATTCTGAGCACATATTTTACTTTAAAAGCAAAAATCGATTTTAAGTTTCACTTAATATATACTGTATTTAATAAAATAATTTTGAAAGAGAAAAAAAAACATGTATTAGATCTACTGTAAAACATATCATATATTAATATAACATTTCAACTTGGCAATAAATTGAGAAATTAAGAAACAGCTGATTACAGTCAAACATCAGTTTAATTAATGTAATGTAATTATCAGAGAGTGTTATGTAAGCACTGGACTGTAAACACGGAATTTATTACTGATCGCTATATTCTGTTGACTCAAATTAAGGTTAAAAACATTTTCAAATCAACAAATAAATATAGAATTGAAATACAATCGAGTGTTGAGAAAATGTCGCGAATTTTTGTCATTTGTTGTTAAGTCATTTGATGGACAAAATCAATGATCGATCAAAGAATGAAATTCTGGCAAAACTGTGAGAATAACAAAATCGAAATATTGTCTAAGACTTTGAAATCAATAAATAAGTTGAGAAAAACAGATAAGAAAATTGAAACAAAATATAAAAAACAAGAATTATTGAGAAATCTTTGTTTTTCGCTATAAAGCAATAGAAAGTTTGTGCGAATAGTTTGGATATAAGAAAAACTGTTTGATTGCCAACAAATAATAATCAAATTTTTCTCTTCTCTTCTCTCCCCTTCTCTCCTCTCCTCTTATCTCCTCTCGTATGCTCTCGTATGCTCTCATCTGGTGATCTACTCCGAAAATCTGGAAATCTTTATCCAATTGTTAGGTATGTATTGTGCAGAAAAGGGACAGTCAGCAGATGTACGCAATGAAGTATATGAGCAAATCCCAGTGCTTGGAAAGGGATGCCTTCAGGAATGTGTTGCGAGAAATTGAATTATTGGCACGTCTTGAACACCCATTTATTGTCAATTTATGGTTTACTTTTCAGGTAAGACATACACGGATTAAGTTATTGCACCCAATGTTTGTTGTGTCGCAACGACACGTTTGCCGCTATTTTTCTCTATTAGTTACTTAACACTAAAATATTATATACACTATAGTGACTATACAATAGAATATTCTATACAGTGCTCTACAATATACAGTACGGCAGAGTACAATAAAGTGCTCTACAATATGTAGTTTACAGAATAGTACTGTAAGAGTATATTCAATGTATTTACAGCTCACGAGTCAGTCTGACTCAACAATACAGCTACAGTACAGCTACAGTACAGTAATACAGTTATGTCTTCCTTCCTTATGTCTGTATTTTATTTTAACGTTTATTGCATTACTTTTACTTAAATGTCTGCAAAACCAAATTGAATAATAAATTTTAATTTTAGTTTAAATATAAAACAAGTATTATTTAAATTATAAAAATGCATTTGCACAGACCTGGGACATTTAAACTTAATTTATTCAGAACAATATTATCAAACCTGGTAAATTAACAAACCTACTTTTAAAACTCAAGAGTATATAAAAGTTTAAATAATAAACTTTTTAATGTTGGCTTTAAATAGTTTAAATTAGATTAAATAAACATAATTTTAAAAACAATTTTTTCAATTTCACTAAAAGCATTCAAATCAAAAATCACTTTTTGTGATTTAAAAAAAAGTGTGAAGCAAATATTTTAAGTTTAAAGTTAATAGAGCTAATTATTAGTATGGACAGTTTTTTAGAGATTGAATAAATTTTTAAGTAATTGATATCTGTTCCCAGTAATCAATACATCGGTGATTTTTAATTAGAGTAGATTTTAACATGATACTTAATTTTAAAGTTTTATATGGCTTTCTAAGTATACCCTAATTTTGTTAATAAAGATTTTTTGGTTAAGCAAAATGTTTAATGTAAAGTAAAATATCTAATTAACAATATTGATATTTGAATATTTGGGAATAACTGACTTAAATGGTAAATACGGTAAAATTAATGCAATCTAAATTTTATAATATTTTTATTATAAAAGTACATTGTACATTTTTATTGTATATTTTTCATACGCTAAAGTTTAAAATTCAAGAAAATTGTAAAATATTATCCAATGAGAGAATACTCGAAACTTAATTAAACTTCAGCAGAACATAAATTTATACTGGTTTAATTTCTTAAACAGTTAATTATGCATAAGAGTAAGGATTATGTATTAAGACATTTAGTTACAATATATTAGTCTATTAAGCCGTTATTAATAGGATTACAGGAATAACTTGAATTAAGTTAGATTATTTTATTTGATAATTAAACTAATAAAAACCCTCAAAACTAATGAATTTTTTTTTAATTCTTTAACAATTTTAGTAATTCTGAAATGCGATTACATGTTAATATTATTTACTTTAGATACTTATCTCTTATTTTATTTCTTTACACATTTATAGTATTTTTTCTGTTTATTGTATTTAGTATATAAAACAGACTTATATATAGCATTCAAATAAATTTTTAATTATAATAATAAATAAATAATGAAATTCTTTGTTAGGTATTAGATTAAATTAAAGAAATTTCAAAAACTAGTAATTTTAAATTGATTTATATATTTATTTATTTATTATATATACAGCAATTCTCCAATTTAACTGCTTCAGTTATTTACAATTTTCTCAAATATCCTTGGTTATATTTAGGT
>JAQFXP010002304.1:0-15632 GCA_034693685.1 Belba bartosi
AAGATTAGAAAATTACAAAACACTACGAAATATGCGATGAATAGCCGGGCGTATGGGTGCTGGAAGTAGTATCTGTGTTCAAGCATCACAATTATATTTTTAGTTATTTTGTTCATATATTTTCTGTATTTTTTATATTATATTTTTTTGTTTTGTTTGAATTATTAATTTATATTTGTGTTTGTGTTTAGAAGCGCTTAAAATAATTATTATTACACTCTATCTCACTTATAACCAGGCATTGTGAAGGGGGGGATCCGGCAAAAATCCCCAATAATTTTGAAAATTGGCATTTATCCCCCCCTAGCATTTGGTCCGCAAAAAGATTCCCCTCTCCATTTTGGCGGCCCAAAATTAAGAAATTTCCCCTAAATTGGTGCTAAATCCGGTTTAAATTTAGTTTAAATCCAATTAACTTAGGCAAAATTTGATCATAAATATATAGGGTTTTTGAGCATTTTAGAAAAATTCCTCCCCTGACCCCCCTGGATCGGCCGACCTTCTCAATCCCTGTTTATAACAACCTGGGACTAAAGATTAAAAAAGAAATTTAGGTTAAGTTATAGCCCTATATAACTAATCCGGATTAAAACAAGCATTTTTTTTATTGAAACCGAGCTGTTTGTTATAAATGGGTTCCACTGTATTTGAAAAACATTTTGCTAAATCTAATAAATCCTAAATATTCTTATTATTTGATTAAAATCTATTTAATTAATTAAAAAATCTGATTAATGTTTATTAAGGATTTAAATGATATTAACTCTACTCTAATGTAAAAAAGTTTATAAAAACTGCGCAAAAAATCCAAAAATTTCTCTAATAATTGGATTAAAATCTATTTATTAAATAAATAAAATAATTTGATTTATGTTTACGAGGGTTTAGAGTAGAAGCTAATGCAAAAATTTATCATTACTTAAAATAAATTAAATGCAAAAAAGTAGACAAAAACCAACTAAATGTCAAACATTTGATCTAATCTAAAATAATCTAATGGTTTGCAGAGCCCGGCCTTAACCTAAAAAACCAGTGCAGACACACACACATACATACATACTGTACGTACAGTCGGACCGGAAATTAAATTAAATTAAAAACTATTTCTCAAAATGCGAACAAAATTTATTATTTAATTAAATTCAAATTCAATTCCAAACCTAAAATCCTTTTCCATATGAAGCGAATATTGACTCAAGTTATCGGAAATAAGACTTTGATTCTGGCGTAGCTGTTGGTGGTGAGGCTGGCACTGATACTGTGTGCACGGGTGCGCCGGACAGCTCGCGCTATCAATATCACAGTCGGCGCAACAGTAGTAGTAGTTATTGGGCAAACACTTCGACTCATCGGCGATCGACTGCTCTTTTTGGCGATAATTACGGTAATCGAAGCCGTCGTTTGCGAACAGTTTATCACATTTGGCACAATATTTGGTCGAAAACCGATTGTTATCAACACTTTCACTATACGTCGACTCGTTTAGGTCGCCGTCCCTCGTCTGCCATAACTCCGATTCGTCCTTCTCTTGACTCGGAGTCAGAATTTGCACACTTTTTGTTCGACAATTACATGAATTATTCAGTAGATTCCGTTCCGATTCGAGGCCCGACTCGTTCGACTCGAATGGCAGTCGGATTTGTTGGCCTATTGGCACAGATTTCGATTTAGATTAGTTTCTGCATTAGTTTTATTTATAATATATTTTCATTTATTTATTAAACAATTTAATGAAAAACACATTTTTCTAAATAAATATTATTGAAAAATAGATTAAATTAAATTTTGATTTAAACCCTTTACATCCCTGGCCTTCCAAACCTTTTCTAGAGATATGTATTTAATATTTATTTTTTTATGTATGAAATGTTTATAAAATTGTATTTTATTCCAAACCTTTAGATCCCTGTGCTCTTAACCCCGGCCTTTAATATCTCAAACAATAGTTTTACTTTTAAGGAAATTATATTTAAAATTGAATTTTAAATAAACTTTGAATTAGTATTCAATTACTAAAATAGTTTCCGAAACAAATGCACAAAACAATTGATTTGTTTAATAAATATTGAATTAAATGTTTTTGATCGACAAAAACAAACAATTCGTATATCAATAGCTAAACAGAAATATTATCACAAAAATAGGTTTCGAAGGCTTTACTGGTTTTGTGGCAATCACTAAATATCACACTTGAGTGCCAACTCCTTGGGCTACCCGGGCGGTCGGAAACGGTTGTCGATAAGGGGTTGGGAGAGTCGAGTCAAGAGTCGAAAAACGAGTTGTGAAGGAATTGATAGAAATATATATTTTTGATAATTAACCTCTAGTTTGAAGACTAATACAAATAGCAATCGATTAATGAGTTTGAGTGGCGTTTATGCCATACCTGTCGAACAGGACCTCTTGTGTCCGCCGCCGGAACTGTTCTTCAGAATCGAATTCGGTTTTTGGATTTGTTTCGGATTATTATTAAGGATTAGATTCATGTTCTGGCGATTGGTGGCCGTCTTCGGCATCAATGGCTGCATAACTTCGCCCGAACTCGCATTGCAAGCGAATCCCAAATCACAGTCTTCGCTGTCGGCCATCGGTGGCCTCTTATCCTCATTCCGGGCCAACCCTTCGCCGGTCGACTGATGACACATCGCCGCCGAAGACATTGTTTTATGTGTTTATTGATATTCGCGTTAAAAACAATTAATTTATTTAAATAAATAAATAAACAAAACAAACAAATCGTAAAAAACAAAATTAATAATAAAAAAAAACTTAAATATTAACTAAAAATTGATTTAATAAAAGAGTTTTTTCTTCATTTTTTTCGCCATAAGATATAGTGTAAACAAAATCGTAATTAAAAACGAAATTAAATTTTTTGCAGATTTTTTTCACATATTTTACAAAACAATTACTAATTAGAAATTAATTTATTAATTATGAATAAGTTTTGAATTGTTTTCAATCAATAAATAGTAGTTTGATTTTCACCTTCAGCTCAATTAATAGCAATTGATTTGTATTAGTGTTTCGATTGTAATAATAATTAGTTGTATTCGAAGTGTTTGTATTAAATGATGTCATTATCGGTACAAACATTTTGTTTGCATTTTAGTTATATTAATGTATTCACTGTTTTAAGCGTTGCGTTGCGTTTGCTGTCGAACGACACATTGAATTCCAGCCAAACATTTCGCCAAACTCTCAAACTCTCTCTCTCTCTCTCTATTCAATAGTATTGCGCTTTTCAAACATCAACACACCATTGGTTTGGGGGTTGGCCAATAACCTCGGGGGTTATATACATGGTGTGATATTTAAAAACAAAAATTTCAAATTTAACTTGGCAATATAATTTATTTTTTTAGTTAGAGTTTATTGATTTTTGCGATATAATTTTTAAAATTATGTAAGAGCAATTAATTTAGTTAATTGGTTTATCATTTAAAAAAATTTTGTCTTGTAAAATTTTTTATTTGTGTTTTTATTGACTATGCTAAATTTATTGATTGAATTTTATTTTTATATTTAATAGTTATAAATATCTTTGTTGCCAATGTTTTAATTAATTTTATTTAATTAACTCCCATTTAACATGCCCATAACATGACTATTTGATATACAATGCCATTTGCACATAAAACTGGTTAAATAGCAAGTAACGCTTGTAAAGTGACGCAAAGCTTATTATTTTAATACAGTTTTCTCCGAAATACATTATATTTATTATTTTATTAGTTGAGACTTTTAGAGAGAGAAAAAGTTTTCATTTTAATCAGTTAATTGAATTTAATGTCCGTTTTTTATGTTGTTAAAAAAATTTTATAGATATTTATTCCACGTTTCTATTAGATTAAACTAGTAAATCTATTTCTGAATATATTCGCCGACTATGTATTGGCGCACAAACAAAAATATTACACTTCCTAAATGCCATCCTTTTCCCCCACCCCGTACTCCCCCCCGCAAAACAAACATTTCTTTTCGCGCTTGAGCTACACATAAACACATTGTATAGAAAATGTGAAATATTTCAAACATTTTATTCTTATAATAAACATTTAGATAAGTTAACAAAAATATTTTATTCGATTAACTGCACTATTTGTAACTTAAAAATTTATTTCAATTATATTAACCAGAACATTTATTTATAAAAATATAAACATGTTTTCCCCCCTAAACTGCAATTTGACTGTAGCATGGTTGAGTTTATTTTCTAGTTAATATTTATTGCTTGCACTTATCGCAATAAAAACATATTGGAAATAGCGTGATCTAGTCTCCTGATTTACTTGCGCGTTTTTACCACTACTACCCTTCTTTATTTTGTATATATAATAGTCTGTCTTATAGTCTGTTTTAATCAGATTTATGTATAAATAGCAATAAATATGATATTGGGTTTTATTCAGATTTTCTCATGTTTTCACTTTTTATTTCATAGATAGATCATAATTCTGGTTAAATTCCAATTTTATTTTTTGCATTTTTCGAAAAATAAGGTCAATTTTCAAATAGAAATTTTATTTTTTCCCCAAACATATATTTTGTCTGATAAATATTTATTGCATTGTTTAATAATAAAAGCGCTTAATAAAATGCAAAATTGTACTTTTATTTTTATCTAGCCTTGATTGCTTTTATGTAATAGACTAGAATATATAAATAAAATTTGAATCAAATAAAATTGGTTTGTTTTAGAAAATTTGTTTTATTTGTATGGTGGCAATTAAAAAAATTAAATATAAAAAAAAGTTTTATTAAATAAAAAGTTTGAGATAATTATTGAATGTTTTTTGTTTAAAATCAATTAGACTAAACTGTTAGACTACTAAATTAGGATAAGAAATGTCAAAACATCCTTTAAGTTCTAATCAATCGTATGTCGAACACCTATACTATGTATGACATATCATGTCTACAAATATAGGAAAGCGACAAATATTTTGCGTCAAATATAGAGCAAAATAGACATATTATGCGTTAAATATTATAAATGACATACGGTTTGAGGCAAAAATATATACATTTGATGTCAAATATAATTTACATTTGATGTCAAACATTATGTACATTTAATGTCTAATATTATTTTATATTAGTATTGATTAAGCGATTAAAATAAATTAGTTTCAGTTTTAAATTAATGAATGAAAACCTAATAAAACAATTATTTGTAGCAATTGGTTGCGCCGTACTATCGGTGCTATGGAAAAGGGCCTAATTTTTGTAAATGAACCAGAGGTTAATAAAAATAGAGTAAATGAATTAGAAGTTTAATTTGTCTTAGACAAATAGTTTTAATATGATTTTAAATGGAATACTGCTGTTACAACATTTCGAACAATTCACATTTGATACATTTGTTTGTTCAATGAATCTTTCTGTATTTATATGTTAAACTAGGTCATTAATTTTTTTTTGTAATTTGAGATTAAAATGTTTATGTCTATTGTTTAAACATGTATTATTTTTATTTCTGATTAAAATTGTGTACATATTTTGACTATTATTTATTTATGTTTAAACTTGTTACATAATATAATAGCTGTATAATAAATTAAATTATAAAAAATTAATGTAATTTTGTTTTTGTTTTTATAATGTAATAAATTTAAACACAACAATAAATTTAATTTGATTTTTTGATAAAATTTAAGTTATTTTAAAAAATAAAATTATATGTTTAATATTTCTAATTATTTAATTATGAATAGTTTTTAAAATTTGAAATTTAAGTCTAAAACTATTTAGTTTACATTTGCAAAATATACAAAATTTTATAATGATTTATGTTTATAGGCTAATATATAACCAAGTATAATTGCGGTTTGCATTTTATGTGAATTTTTAAAAATTAATTGTTATATTTTGATGATTATGTCGTTATGTTACAATATTATTTTTACTTTTATGTTATTTCTAGAATTGTGTTTACAGTTATCCATATTCAGAAAAGGACACAAATTTTGCTACTAAATAAAATTTTATGAAAGGATAACTTGTATATTTTTAATGATTAATTCATATTTTGTTTTGCTATTCAATTTAAAATAAGTGAAAATATTTTATTTTTAAACTTGAATTTATATAAATTAATTTGATTTAAAACAAAAGTTTAAAATAGTAAATAAATTAAATGATTCTAAGTTTTAAATTAACTAACTAATATTTTTTTATATATTCATATAACTCAAGTTGAGTATAAAAAATTAAAATAAAAAAACTTTTGTAATTTAGACCTAAAAGTTTAAATATGATAATTATTATTTTATCTAAAACAAAAGTTTAAAAATAAAATGTACAAGCAAAACTATTTATAAGTTTGTTTAAATTGCAAAATACGTGTTTTTTTAATATGGATAACTGTACATGTTAATTTATATGATTGAACAAAGTTTATGAAAATAAATGAGATTTTTAAAATTTAAATGAAATTCTTTTAAACAATTTATCTACAATGTTATAGCATTTGCAGATAAATTATTTTAAATAAAATTTTTTGTTTATGTTAAACCCCCAATATATTTTAATGTAAAATTACAATAAACCAAACATCAAAAACTATTTTTTATTTAACAAGAATATCAAAAATTGAAATGGAAACATTTAAGTAGTATAAATAAAAATTAAATTTTAAAATTAAATTATTACAAGAACATCAAACGCTCGTAGTGTTTGTATAAATATACTAAAATTTTGCAAGATTAATTTTGTTTTAATTTTAAAAACTAAATTTTATACAAGAACATCAAACGCTCGTAGTGTTTGTATAAATATACTAAAATTCTGCAAGATTAATTCTGTTTTAATTTTAAAAACTAAATTTTATACAAGAACATCAAACGCTCGTAGTGTTTGTATAAATATACTAAAATTCTGCAAGATTAATTCTGTTTTAATTTTAAAAACTATATTTCTTACAAGAACATCGAACACTAGTAGTGTTTGTAAAAATATACTACAATTCTGCAAGATTAATTTTGTTTTAATTTTAAAAACTATATTTTATACAAGAACATCAAACGCTCGTAGTGTTTGTAAAAATATACTAAAATTCTGCAAGATTAAATTTGTTGTATATTTAAAAGCTAAATTTCTTACAAGAACATCAAACGCTCGTAGTGTTTATAAAAAACTAAATATCTG
This sequence comes from Belba bartosi, assembly GCA_034693685.1. NCBI lineage: Eukaryota > Metazoa > Arthropoda > Arachnida > Sarcoptiformes > Damaeidae > Belba > Belba bartosi. Next base: position 7,150 of record JAQFXP010002304.1, read on the forward strand.
CAAGATTTATTATTTAAATTTATTTTAAAAATTAAATTTTTACAAGAACTTCAAACGCTATAGTGTAAAAATTAAGTTACACTATATATTTAAAAATGTAGATATAAAAAACTACAAGAACTTCAAACACTCATAGTGTTTTCAAAAAATTTATATTTGTTTTCCAAGAACATCAAACGCTTGTGTAATATAAAATAAATTTGAAATACATTTAAAAATTAATTACATATAACTTCAAGAACCTCAAACGCTAGCGGTTATAATATAGAGAACCGAGGCTACTTGCAATCAAAAACTCTACCTGACTCACTCCTGTGTTGACTTTGATCACTGCATTGCAACTCTCTCTCCCCCCTCTCACTGTCTATCTTAGAAAACAAATACAAGAGAAATGCTTTTATAATATTTATTTTTCGTCCAAACGCTTTGCACTTCAGTTGAGAAGTATAGCAGTGTTTGACGCAATAACATATGAATCTGTGCTTATAAAGCCAGAGCCACACTAACGGCACACTCAGTCGCACTACAATATTGTAGTAAAAATTTATTATACAAACAAAAATAGTTTATCTGCAGTGTCTTAAGACTGACCTTGTAGAACATTGCAAATATGCCTGTTTGATTTCTAAATATTCCAGTAAAAATAAGTTACTTATATTTTAAACTATAAAACTTAATGCAGCTCTGGTACACATAATTGATATATAATAATTTCAAAAATTAAATTTAATTTCACCCAAACTATAAAAGTTAAATATATATAAAATTATATTTGATTTAAATTTTTTTGTAAATTTTTTTTAATTAGACAAACATTTTTTGTTTGAATAAAAGTAATTAATTTATTTTAATAAAGCTAACAAGGATATTAAAACTATAATATAGTGCTAATTATAAAACATAAACAAACGCCATATTCATATGTTAAGAATAGAAATGTTACCAATCAAGCATTTGTACGTGTTGCATTGAGCTTGTATATATGTAAATGCAGGCAAACTAGCACAAATAAAACTAAAACTGATTTATGCGCATGCTGAACAAACTGGTATTTCGAAAACAACAAAGCACAAAAGTAGAAAAACAAATAAACAAACATGCTACAAAATTAAATAATAGTAACACAAAATAAACTTTTGTTTAAAATCAAATGTAAACTTCAAACATGTTTGTGTTAAAAATAATATTATAATTAAATTAATAATTAATTAATAAATAATTTAATAAAATAAATTAATTATAATATTAAGTCTAATTTTTAAAACAACAATTTTTGAAGTTTACATTTTATACATGTAATTGACTTAAAATATTATTATTATTTTATTTAATAATTATAAAATTAGAAAGTTAAACTTTAGATAGTTTAGCCAATTATTTTACTAACAAATAAGTTATGTTTATAACAAATTTAATTATTTTGACAAATTTACGAATTTAATAATTGATTGTTTTTAAAATAAATAACATAACAGGAAATATTCAATTAAGCAGGATAGTTGCTATGGAAACACGAGATAGAGCACAAATGAGACAAATAAGACTCTGTCCATAGTTCGGGAACAAATACGGGAATACAATAGCGTTTACGTCGTTTGCAAGAATGTAGTCGAAAAAACTATTTTGATTTTTGAAACAGTATTTATTTAAATATATTCAATATTTTATACATAATTTTGTTAATTAATATAACAAAACAAAAAATAAATTTATTTAAACATAATTTTCAATTAAATAATAAACTTTTTAAATAATATATTTAATCAATTAATTAAACATTAATTAAGTTATTGTCTGTAATAATACTGTGTATTAAATAAGTGGAAAAATTAATAAAAATAAAGTATTGCGTGAATTAAATCAAACAAATCAGTGATTATGTGAATTAAAAAACTTAGAAATTTAAATAATTATTGTAATTGACATCCGCTTTGGTTTTTAGGGTCAGTCGCGCTGTGTTTGATAGGCTTCTCATCAGCTGCAGGTATGGCCTCTTCCGGCTTATCGCTGGGCCCGGGCTTTGCCCTCTATTTATGCGAAAAACAATATTTTAATTATTGTTTTCTAATAAATGACTGAAAAATTGATTTATTTATTTGAGATATCTATTACCGGATCAACATAAGTGACATTTTTCGACAAATCAAACGCCGAATACGACTGCGCGCTCCACATCTCATTGAGCGCCGGCAGTTCGAACTCCTCGGGCGACACCAGGCCGTGCGTTGCCTTCAGTTCGAGTAATGGACAGTCCTTTGGTACTGTTTGATGAAAACTAGAGTCGGATTTGAAAATAATTTAATTAAAAATTTTTGTTTTAAGTTTAAAATTGAGTTTATTATTGTATTTCATACATAAATCCATTTTCTCGAATGCATTTGTCTTTAGTTCGCTTGACCTGCGGCTGAAGTTTACGAAAAAATAAATGTTCGTCCATTTTAGCGCCGGTGCCTCCCTGTGCGCTCTTTAGTTTGCGATAATCTTTGCATAATTTCAGAGCTATTTCGTAAAACTTCTCGCTCTCGTCGAGCGCACGGATAGCTTCGCCACACTTCTCCTGTTCTAATAGACTTTCACCCAAATAACAAAATGCCTAAAAATTTTGATAGAAATTAATTAATTATTAATTTTTAGAAGTTAATTAAAAATAAAACTAATTAAATTAAACGCTTTATAGTGTTCTGCAAGTGTCGCAAAAATGGTTAAAAAGCGTAAAATTAATTACTACTCAATATCAGACACTTCTATAACTTTAATAATTATTTATCAAAAAATTTTAAACTAATTTTAGTCTTACGTATGACTCATAAAAAGCAGACTTTAACTGGAAATATGTCATCCATTTAGCGACTTTGGTCTGATCTAAGGCCTTGATAGCACCGGCAGCCGAGAGAAACATCTTTGACGTCTCATTAGCCAAAGCACTAATCAGTGTTGGATTGTGTTTGAGTTCGATAGCCCGGGCTATAGTCACCTCCTGGGCCTCTGCCTGACACTGTTGTATATAACAGCTCATCACACGCGGGTCCAGATCAGCGCCGGCCGGAAAACTCTTCTCTAGTAGGCGATCGCACCTATAGTATAATCAGAATTTAGTTTAGAATTCAATTCAAAACAAATATTTGTATCGTTTGTGATATACTGACCACTCATTCTGCACAAGCGTGAGAACACCGGCCGCTTTGCGCAGACATTTGTGACACTGTTTGGCCGACTCCATGGTCTGGTCGGGCTTAGCGGCCAATTGTGCGCAATGTTTGGTCAACCAAATCGCGTATTCGTAACAAATCGATATCAACTCGAATACCGAGTCTTGTCTTACGACCGGTATTGGACCTAAAGTTTTGAAACAAAATATAATAATTCAGTAAAATATAAAAACGATAATTAGTTTAGAATAGAATATATTCTCAATTAAAATAACAAACGCTTTCATTCTTATCATAATTTAGTTTAAATTAATTTTATCTAAAAAATTGAGTCATGTCTGCCCTCCCCATAACCTCCCTGTCCTCTTACGCTATGTAATATGAGTATAACCGGCCCTTAATCTAATGAAAACTATTTATAAATAAATTTAGAAATTTGTTTAAATTATTAAATTTGTAATTAAATTAATTTTTATCAAAATTTTTGTTTAAAATAACTTTTGAATTAAGACTAAACAGATATTTATTAGTCTGTATCGATAGGTCGGACTGTATGAGAGTATGAGTGTTAGTGGCCATACCTAACAGACTGTCCGTCCATTTGAATTTGATATAATGTCTTAACTTCGATGAATCCATTGGTCCGTAATTCGGGTCAAGACTGTAGTTGAATACAAAGCCCAGTAATAGCGATAAGTATTGTTTGAGAAGTTTGTCGACCGCCTCGTCATCGCTCGACGGATCTGTCATCAGTTCCAACACCTGTTGGCGGTATGTCTTCAGCCGATCGCACAGTTGTATGGCCTGGGGTTGGGCCGACACCAGCGATAGGGAGAACGACTGGCCAGTCGTGCACTTCAGTGCGTTTCGATGGAACCAATGACTCATCACGTCTTCGGATATATGTTTTAATTGTTATTTAGTTTTAAAATAGTTTTTGATTTAATTGTAATTATTTCTGAATCTGTGTGAAAGTGATTTATAATTGAGTTAATTGATTGCAAACTTATTTTGTAATTTAAATGTCTATTCAATTACGTATTGTTTTTATTATTAATATTTAGGTTTTTGTTATACATATATTACGTCGTTTTTTATTTGTTTTGTAAAAATACATAAATTTTGTTTTTGTTGATATTTACAGCTATTAAATGCAGCTGATGTAGCATTGTTATATTTGATTATTTATTTGACCAAGATAGAGCATTTATTTTTATAATTAACTTGATATTTTCTTGTTTTAATGATATTTATACTTTATGTTATATTTTAAAATCTAATTTGTTTATAATGAGCTGATTTAGTAGTTGTATTAAATTGATAAGCTAGTTTATGTTAAGAGAATTATTTATATTAACAAACTTCCAGTTTAAACCAAATTTTAAAAAGAGTTTGTATAACACGGATGTGTTCAAAACGTGCAATAAAAGCTGTTTAAGCAACCTTGGAACACTTGATACTTCAATTGGCTTTGACTAAATCTAAGGCCATATACAGTAATAATTGCTATCTGATATTTGTAATTAATGAATAGCATAGGGTTTCTAGGTTAGCCCGAGCTAAGAATTAAAAATTAATATTAAATAATTATATAGTTTTCAACATTTCAGTATGAGAATAAAAGTTGAAAGCTCACTTGATAATTAATTAATTTTGACTTAATTGATAAAATCCAACTTAATTTAAATTAATTTTTAAGTTAAAGAATGAGCTTATGCTCAACTTACTTATTCTTAAGCTAGATTATTTGAAATTAATACTCGGGCTTAAAAACCTCTTGACTACTAATCAACGCTTAGATTCAAAGTCAAGGCAAGGCTTCACTGAGCTATTCATTAGTTGTATAATGAGATAAATATGACTTAATTTGATTGAATTGATTTAAAGTGAAAGTTTTATAAATTCTTGGTTTAATTTTTGAGAACAGGTCAATTTCTAAAGCGAAAAATGTCGGCTGTAGTCAAACCAAATTACATAATTCGGGCAATTAAGCGTGCTGATTGCGATGCGGTTAGAAAAATCTGGGATGTTGTCAAATTTGAGCTTGCTAAGTATGAGACCGAGATTATGATGACTACACCTAATAATGGGATTATTGTGGCAGAGGATACCGATTCGGGTAAATAGCTTTTTGTTCATACTTTGGTTGAATTGTTTTTTAAAACTTATTATTTAAAACAATTATATTTTTGAATATCATATTAAAATTTGTTAATTAAATATTATTATAATTTATTATTTTTTAATTTAGGAAAAATTATTGGGTATTGCGCCGGACCTATAGTCTCGCCTGACTTGGGATTCATTGGTGGCTATTGTGTATTACCCGAATATCAGGGTTTGGGTATCGGTGCCAAGATATGGCAACACGTCGTCGATTATATTGGGCCGGAAAGGAATATAGCTCTGGTATCCCGACCCGCGATGTGGACCAAATACAGGGATAGAAGTGGTTTCGGAGTCGTTGCGCCAAAAATACTGCAAAACTTTGTCGGAAAACCCGATTTGAGTCAATTGGTTGATAGTATTGACGGAATATCATTGCAATCGATAAATGAGGACAACATTGAAAGTGTCGTCAAATACGACAAAAGTATTTGCGATGAAGTCGATCGAACGCCTCTTATACGAGAAATCACTAAAACACCCGAAACGGTCACTTTAGCCGCTTTTAACGACAAACGAGAAGTTGTCGGCTATTGTGTACTCTTAGTCACAGTTAAGGACAAAGCGATAGTTCAACCGCTTTATGCCGACAATGAAAAAATCGCCGAATTATTGCTTAAGAAAAGTTGTCAACAAATGCCGAAAAGTGCTGAAAACGGTTTAATATATTTTTGTTGGGATACTAGCGATAAGGCGATGGCATTGGCAAATAAAATGGGTCTGGAAGTGAAAATGGAACAAAGGACCTTGATGAATAAGAAGCTAGTTGAAGGCGATATGAGTCGGATCTATGTTGTGAGCAGTAGATGTTTTTATCCCTTTTGAATGTATTGTTAGTTTTTTATTTATGAAATTTTTGCTTAAATTATATTATTTTATAAAAAAAAGTACTAAATATTATTTTTTTGGATAAAAATTACACTGTATTTTTATTTGTTCTAGTTTATTAAAAAATTTTATATAATTTAAAATATTTTTTATTGTTATTCACAGCATTTGTTATATAATAAGTTTATTTATAAAATTAAATTTTTATGTTTTTAGCACTATTTCTGATTTAAATTTAAACAAATAAATTAGCAAGGTAAAGTTAATAATATAGACACGTACAATTTATCTGAGGACAAAGACAATTTACTAGCTAGACAAATTTAACTTATGTCATTAACATGCTAGAACAATTCATATATCAATGATTTATTTTCATCTCATAAATAGATATCAAAAACTCTATAAAATAATAAACATTTGTTTTTTGCGTTTAGCCTCAAATTGATTGTATTTATTGTTAAAAATTCGTTTAATTTAGACATAAGTAATAGAAATTACTTTTAATTTTTTACATTTATTACGCAAATCTGAAACGCATTCATCACTTATTTGATAATAATTATTCTGAAGTTTAATGAATTGTAGTTTTGATAGACTTCGCAATGAATTGAATGCAACGTCTGATGTGTTTGCGTTAGTTATCGACAAATATTGCAGTTTTGCTAAATGTGTGTCAATTGATGTGTAAAACGAGTCAAAGTTTATAACAAATAGTCGATTATATTTGTAAAATAATAGACTTAAATGAGTTAAATGTTTTAATTCACTAAAGTATTCGCTCAAAAAGTCAAACTGAGAGCCGATATGACTCTCGAAATGCAATCGATTTATGCGTTTAAAGTATTTATTAATTGTTTTAATTATTTCTATGAATTCTAACCAAGTATTTGGATTGCATTCCAAAGAAAATTTCTTCAATTTCTTACAGTTTATACCGATTTTTCTGATGTTTTCCACTATTTTAAGATCCTTTGAATTGCCGAAAATTATTTTCAATTCAATTAATTCCGACATTTGTGTCAATCCATTCACTAAACCATTCAATGAGTCATCGGTTATATCCCTATAGTTATCGATTCGAACGGAAATACTTTTTAAACGATTTTTATTATTTTCGACCAATAATTGAAATCCAATTAAGTCTTCGTTTCTATAATTGAATCCAATTTTCGTCAATTTGTTCCCAAAAACCAAATTATTATTATTTATAAAAACTTTTGTAAAATCTATATTAGAAATAATTAATTGCTTTAAGTTTTGACACAATTTAAAGCTATTTTGTAGTGAACTATAAATACTATTATTAAATGTATTAGTCATTGAAATATAAATAGTATTTAAAGTTTGGGAAAAAGTTTCGCAAAATTTCTGAAATCCATTGACTTTCATATTATGTACAATGAAATGAATTTCAGTTATATTTCGACAATATTTCACAATTGAGTCAAACAATCGATCGATTTCTAGTGAATATCGATCTAAATAATAAATATACGAAAAATCAATTGAATTAATATTTTGACATTTCATTAAAATTGTGTCAAATATCTTCACTTTAATGTCACTATTCTTTGAGTGCATTCTATTCAATAACTGCTGAGTTATGCAGAGATTGTATTGTTTTTGATGAACAGATCTCCGGAACTGTTTGGACACACATTCCAATCGAAACGAGTCTTCAATTGACGACAAATACTGTAATATCTCTTCACATAAGTCATCGCCGAATCTGTCGAATGAGTCACTACTAAAGCCATCACTTCTTATATCACTCTTTGTTCTCTTATTTGAACTCATTTTCATTAAAACTAAATATTAATACAAACAAAAACAACAATAAGTCGTAAAAACGTAGTCTTTTGAAGTAAAATCAAAACAGTTTTTGTGTCAACACTACAAACAAATATTTATTTATAAATATTTTAATTTTTAACCAATGGTTGTTTTTATAGTTTTAAACAATTTATTTAAACTAAATCGGATTTAATTGCAATCAAAACCCGAATTAATGCACAAAATGTGTAAACATTGAAAACATGTGACAAATGACGTAAACATTGAGATAAGTATTGATAGGTTGAGTGGATAACAGATGGCATTGAATACGTAATTTGCGGTTAATTTGATTTGAGTCTATTTGAATATGTTTTACAAATGTAGTTAACTTTAAGTTTTGATTCATCAGTTCTGTCCTCTAGAAACTATGCCTTAATTTTTAGACCAATTATAATAGAAAAGAAAAGGTAAATCATATCTCAACTATTAACATTATTACTGGTTTTAATTCGAAATAATTAAATTAACAATGCAAGTTTATATGAATATAATTTATTCATA
>JAQFXP010002305.1:0-15629 GCA_034693685.1 Belba bartosi
TTTCAATCTTGATTATTTACTTCCCGATTCGACCTTGCACATCCCAATATGTATTTCAAAAATATCAAATCAAATAATTGTGTTTTTAGCTAAAAATCAAAACTTTGTTTCAATCGATAAAATGTCAATTAGTTTCAAATCTGTGATTAAATTAAAACTAAATTAAAGCAAAATTTTTCTTTTTAAAGCCAGACTTGTCCTAAGGCACAGACATCTGATGTTATATATTATACCATTTTTGCTAATAAAATGAAGACTTTCTCATCGATTATGTGTAAAATATAATTATTAATAATTAAAAATAATTTTTTACACCATTTGACAGTTAATTATCAATCGATATCAAAAATATTAGTATTTTTTAATTATAAATATATTTCGAATTAGATTTGTATTAAAAAATAAAATTCTTCTCTTGTTTTGAGCTATCATTAAATCGGATTTAAAATTAATTTTGGAATTTATTTTTGCGTTAAAATAAATGGGTTTTGAAAATAAGTCTATCGTTGCTTAAGACGACATTACAAGGACTTTAGGAATGGATTAAATTTTTTTTGCAATTTTTCTGTTGAGTCGAATGTTTGGGTTAATTATCGTACTATTAAAATATTTTCGAAATTTAAGCTTAATTTTTAAAGTTTTAATCTCTAAAATTGACTCAACACAAACTGATTGTCAATAGTTTTTTCCCCAACATATTTAAAATTTTATCATTTTATTTAATTTTGTTAGGGTTGTAACATTTTTTAAATTTTATTAAATATTTGAATAAATTTATTTAATTAATAAAATTTAGCTTTAAATCTAATTGTTTTATAGACAAATAATAAAATATTAAATTTATTATAAATTATATGTTTTTTATACAAGATAAATTACAAAAAATCTAATTACCAGAGGATGATAAATATTACTTGTTTATAAAAACATATTAAAAATAAGATAAAAATATTACTTGGTTACAAAATTAAACTGTATTATCAAGTAATGCATATATGTTTTTAATCTATCTTGTATATTTTGCTATAAAGTAAAACCATAAAAATAATTTTTTAAAAACTATATTATTTTGCAACGTTAATAATCTTAAAACATTATTAAAATTATTACATTTTGATTGAAAATATTTTTCTAATGATTTATATCTTTTATCACTTAATGGCCTCAAACCAGAAACTATTTGAACGAAAAAAGAGAAATTTTTTTATTATTCAAATTATTATATATTTTTCCAACTCTTTCTGTAAAATATAAATACATTTTTGAATTATGGCTTTTGTTTTAATAATTTTTAATATATTTTATGAGTTTTATAATTATATTTATATTATACTTCAATATCAGAATCAAAATAATCGATTGAAGTAATGATAGAAAAATTGGTTTTTATTTTATATCAATTTATTTCTTATGACTACTATTAATGTCTTAATTTTGTTTTTATATGAATTTACCGATAATTCAATGCCGTTTACATCAATTGAAAAAATTTATATTAATTTTCAAATTATTTTATTAACAAAATTAACTTTTAATACATTTTTAATAACGCATTAAAAAATGGATTTTAAAAAATAACTAAAAAACAATAAAAACAAAATAAAACAATTATTTTTAAATGTGTTTAACATTTAAACAAAAAACAAAAACAATAAATGTTTTAAAAAAAATTGAATATCAATACCAAAAGCAAAAAAGTCATTGAAAGCGGAAAAAATGTTTTCAATTATTGTATTCATTAATAGGAAAAAATTAATCTGAACTGAAGTGTCGATTCCTATTGTGTCGATGAGATCAATGACAATATAATAATTTAATTAATGTTTTTATTGAATTTTCTTTTTGTATTGAAATGCCTATTGTGTTGATTGATCTACTTGCACCCGGGCACACGCCCAGTGCTCATTAATTGATCAGTTAAGCGCACGCTTTGGTTGGATACAGTGCTGACTGTAAATAATTAGCCACGGAAAAATATTAGTTAACTATTTTTATCAAAAAATAAAATTAAACAAACTATTTTAACTAAATTTTGATAAAATTTAATTAAATTTTATATATACTTTAAAGTAGTGTCGAGCTTGTTAAAAAATATTAAATTTATTTCAACTGTTCGCTTTTATTCTTATTATAAGCTACTGTTTTGTGGCTTATTAAATACATTGAGCATGGTAATAATAATATACATAATTTTATAATATTCTTTTCAATTATGTAATATTATAAATTTAATTTGTTTGGACTCGGTAATTATTTTAAATTTTATTATTATTATTTTTTTGAAAATTATATACTGTATATATATATTTTTGTTAAATTTAAATTGTTCAAAATAATTTTTTTAATTCATAAAAATAAAATTAAAAGTATATAAAATAATTATTAAGCTACATAAACAGTGGAAGGCTTTCGTACTGCCCTTGTATACAAACCTTGAAACGTTAAATTTTGCTTGATATTTCATAGGTCTATTAAATTTTGTACTAGTCATAAAATTATTATAAATTAAAGCAGAGCAAAATAAACTGAATTCTCAATAAAATATATAAATAATAAATACATTCATTTATACGGTTGAAAATTTTAAATTATATTCAATAACAAAATTTTGTCAGTTGCATTTTGAGTACAGCATTTAAGCATGTTTAAAACAATATTAATGTTTCATGGTTAAATGTAAAGAAATTAGCTTGAGTGTCGACACAAGATATACGAATAAACTTTAACTCTATATAAAATTAGTATGAGACTTATTTTTGCCACTGAGTACGGCTCAATTATTTAATGCCCAAAAATTAACATGCTTAAATTTGTTTAAATATGACATATAAACTGATGACACAAATTAAACTATCATTAGTTCCTCTGATGAGTCATAACTAAATTACTTAATTAATATTTTATGAAGTTACTTTCAAAATCAGCCAAGTACAAAACGTAGGATTATTTTCATAATTATTTTTATTTATTTTATTTTTATGCAAAAATTATATTAAATATTAATTTTTTTAAATTATTCATAAAAATTAATTTAAGTATTTTAGTGAATATTAATTTTTGACAAAATTTTTGACATTTATTTAAATTTTTTACATTGAAAGTCTCGGCCAAAATAATAATAATTTTTTGCAAAATTTACAAACATTTGTTTTAAGTGGTTTTTTAATAATATAAATTGTTTTTTAAATTGTTTACTAATTAAATCAATTTAATTAAAACAAAATAAAATTTAAAACCAAACCAAAAAATTACTATAATTTCAAATATATGTTACAAAATAATTACAAGTAATTACTTTAAAAAATTTATTGATTTTTTCAACAAATTTCCAATAATTATGAGAAAAAATAATTAAATTTTTATACAAAAATTTTTATAAAATAATTTAAAGAATAAATTAAATCAATTTTTAAAAAATAATTTCTAAACAAATAAAGAGTTCTAAAGAATACAAATCAAAAAATAATTGTTTTTATAATTTTATTTATGAATAAAATATTTTTTTTAATTTTGTTAAAACATGTTTCGGACGTCACTTATAAACTAGACTTAAATAAAATAAATAGTTTTTAATTTAATTTAATTTAAATTAAAACTAAATTTTTTTTACTAGACTATAGACCCGTTGACACTAATCCATAAATTTTTGTTTAAATATAAGATCAATAAAAACGTATTAAAAATCACGAATTTTTAAAATTAATTAAAATATATTTTGTATAAAATTTAAAGATTTAACAAAAAGTTTTGATTAATTTTTAAACAAACAATTAGTTAATTGTTAAACAAATTTTTGACTTAATTTTTGTGGTCTTTCGACCCCTTTATTCACGACTTTTTAATTTTAAAGTAATTTAAGTAATTTTTTTCATTCAATTATTTCCTATTTATTAATCATTTCTAAGTGATATACAAATGAGTAAATAGTTCTGAAAATTAGTTAAAAGTTTTTAAACTAATTATCAATTTTTTGCTGCATTTTTACACTTATTTTCTTTAAAACGTTTTTATTAACAAAATGTTTAATATTATACTAAAAGACATTTTTTGACAGTAATTACGATAATTATTATAAACGAAAAAAAAAATTTACGTTTATTAGTAATATTGAAAAAACAAAATAAAACAAATAATTAAAACAAAAGTTAATCTCAAATAAAGAAAAAGCTAAACAAAAATTTTGAAATACTTGTGAATCAAGTCTGGAAACCGCTGTTAGAAAAGTGAATAAATTTTTAATTTTACTAAACGCTAAAAATGAGCCAAATTTTTGTTTTGTTTAGTAATTAAAAATTTATCTAAAAATTTCAATCAATAAAATTAATATTAGTTTCGCATAAATGAGTTCCGAAATACACTAATAGTTTATTAATTATGACTTTAAATTAAAAATTTATTTACATTTTTGCGAATTTATGTATAAGTAATTATTGAGATGTGCAAGGTATGTTGCAAATAAAATTGCGGAAATAGCAAATATATTTTAATAAATTTTTTGCTAAATTATCTAAATTATTAATAAATTTTAAGAATTTATTTATATAAAAATAAAACCATTCTGTTTAATTTAAACTTAATAGAACTATTTACGTTGTAAATTTAAACTTATTCTTGTTTAATTAAAATCTACATTTACATGATCAAAGTTTAATTATGTTAAAATTAATTGTTTTTTACATGTACTGTTTAGTTATCAAATATGAAAGGCACATTTGCAATACTCGATCATGCTTGCAAGCTTATACAAATATATTGTTTTTGTATTTATTAATAAACAGTAAAAATAACCTGGATAACATTTTTGAACTTTACTAATTGAAAAAGCACTGTTGAAAATTTACTGCCTAATAAACAGTTAATATGTTAATAAAAAATTTTAAACTATAAATAAAAATATAAACTTGATAATATTAAAAAGTAGCTTGATAAAATTACAATTTAAAGAATTAACCAAAATTGTTACATAGATTAAATGTATAACTTATTTGATACTATATATTGTATGTTACTAATGAGATTTTTCGTATAGTTACTGCCTTGATTACCTTAGCATTTAAGCTGTTTGGCTAAAATTTCAATCTAGTTGGAAGATATTTACGTATTTTCACTATTATGTTTGTTCTGGATATTTCTGTTCCGTGTTTTGGGGGGGAAAAAGATCAGAAGTTTATCAAAATATTTTATAATTATTTAATTTCTCAAATTGCTTTGATTTAGTTAGCTATCAGTAAATTTTATCTAGTTTAAAAATATTATTATACAAGTTGTATCAAATAATAATTATTGTTTTGATCAAACGTTGAATATTTTGTGTAAATCTAATTGTTTTTTGCGATATATTGTTTATATTACTAATAAAAGTAATTAATAATAAGTTTTGTATAAAATATAAGAATTTTTTGCTTTAATTGAGAAAATGGTTTAAAAGAATATAATGACTGAAAGAATGTGATTAAAAAGCGGAGAAATGTTGCTTCGAATCAATCATCAAATGTAAGCCTATTATGAAAACAATTATTTTATTTTATTATTATTATTATTTTATCTTTTTTTTTGTATTCAAGTTCATTGACAAATGAAAATCTTTTTTGTAAATTATATTTAAAAAATAATTCAATTTTTGTGACTATTATTTCCTAAACTAAATCACAAATTAAGTGAAAAAATCTTCTTATCTTAAAAAATAAAATACTTTTTGACTAAGTTTTCAATTTTGAAACTTATCTAATGACCAATTGTTAGGATGAGTTGATCTGATTTTTTTATGTGTATAGTCTTATCATGACTTTGAGATTTAGATAAATTTTTCTCAAAAAACATATTTAATAACTAATTGTATTAAAAAGTATTAAAATGAAATAGTTTTTCAAAATTTTGATTCAATTTTAGTCAATGAGCAGAATATATATCAAAAACAATTAACTCTAAGAAATCAAAACATAAAATAAATTTTTTGTAAAATAATAATAATCTGATTTTGATCATCAAATCCACTAAAAAACGTGATATAAAATCTAAACTTAAATACGATATTCAGAAAAAATATTATTCTTATAATTCAATTCAAATCAATTATAGAATACAATAAAAACTACATTAAAAAAGTCGTCAAATATTATCTCAAAAAAAAACTTTAGCCCAACTGTGCTCTTACGGTCAGTTCCCCTAATGATTGCCTAAACACACACTTGACTTGACTTTGATTTCTACCAAAAATATAATAATAAAAAAATAATAAAATTTATTAATTGAGCGCATCTGCCAAACAGGTCGGCCCTACTCTAGACACGACGTACTTTAATAGCCTATTGTATTCGGGTTTTGGAAATAATTTTCGTTTCGTTTAATTAAATCACTTTTTTATAGTTTATTTAATTATGTTTTTAATCAGAGCTCCGCTTAACGTGACTACAGCTAAGGTTATATCAATTGATGATTTGAACTTGACTAAAGTGCCAATGACTTTTCAGCTGTAGGTTTCATGTTATTAAGTTAAATTAAGCTGAAATTTAAATTAATTTTATGGTTTAGCACAAATATTGTTATTAAAAATGTTTTTTATATAAACATGTTAAGCTTAGCAATAAATTTATTGCAACCCCAAGCGATAAAATTATGAACTATTTTTAATCAGATATTACTGTATTATATACTGTATATGTAATTAGTTTAATTATTATTTTTTTAAATTATGCCTGCTAAATGTGCTTATTTTTAGAAATGTGTTTAGTCAATAATTATGTCAATTATAAAAACAAAATGTGTAATTTTTTTTATAAAACATAAATGTAACAATATTATATAAATACAATTTCAAATAGTTTTAACCTGCTAATTTTGGCATTTATTATTTCAAATTTTGTTTTTGAATTCATTTACAAAATCAACATGGTATAGTTTGAAAAATTATTTAAACACGTTGTATACAAGTTGTTTATTTTCTTTTATATTCTCGTTTATATCCTTGGTTATATTTTCGGCTTTAATTTCAGCAGTTAGAACAAGTTTCTTTTTGTCCCAATCCATACCTTCATTATTAACCGGTTCGGCAAAGGCCAGAAATGAGTTTCCGAGAGTGCACAGGGAGGCGCACCTGCCTGTGATGACAATACTTCTCTCCAATGCATTGATAGAATTAATGCCATGCTTAGCGCACCCATACTGATCATCAGCTTTATAAATAGCAGTGCCCCAGAAATTGTCACCTGAACATTTTCCACCCGATATAGTTCCACATTCATGTAATTGAACGTTACCTAAATTTTAACATTTTAAAAGTATATTTAATTATGTTAATTAGTTTATTCACGTAATTTATGTAAAGATAATAGTTTTTGTGCGCATTTAATAAAAAATAAATTACGTTAAATAATTGTCTAAATACCGTTATTATAGTTGAAAATTGCAGTATAATTTTTAACGTTTAGTATTTCTTTGTTATCTTTACCATGTGCATTAAAAATAGCATCATATGTAACGTTTCCATTAAATTGGATGACGCCATTACAAGTTAATACAACTTGTTCAGTTTTTTGATACAAAATTTGTTTGATTTTTGACTTCAACTCGCACACTAGTTTTGTATCGTGCATGGCATCAGTAGTTGCTACTGGCGTATACACTATTTTTTATCATTTAATATAATAAAAAAAACATTATTTATGGATAAAATTCAACATAAAAAATAAATGATAAAATGAGTGCTCATACAGACGTTTTTAACATTGGGCATATCTAAATTAAAATAAAAATTAATATATTAAGTTTATTAAGTATATTAAATTAAAATAGAAAAAAATGCAGAGATTGAGAAGTTCGGACTATCCAAAGGATTAGGGGAGGGATTTTTTCCCAAAATTTTGGCGATAAACATAAGGGACTATCAGGGAAAAATTTTTCCAAAAACCCATACATTTATGATAAAATTTTACTCAATTCAACTAGATTTAAACCTTATATAGCAAAAATTTAGAAAAAATTTCTTAATTCTTTTTTTCATAAAACTAAAAAAATACACCGGGTGCCTTCGGCGGCAGATTAGATTATTTTTTTGCGGGATAGATTGTAATTTTCAAAATTAGGTAAATTTTTGCCTGATACTCCTTTCTCAATCTTTGAAAAAATGTATATAGTATACTTTTGCAATGATTTTCTGGTTTGGGTGTGAGATGCACTTCCGGCTCTGGCCCGATGTCTGGCATTGGATTTATATCTGGTATTGGATGCCATTCCGGATTTGGATGATATTGAGGAATTGGCTGCCACTCAGGTATTGGTATTGATTCGGGCTCTGGTTTATAATCAAACTCTGAGCTTTCTTCAGCCTCCGGGTCATCTATCGGCTCAGTTGTTGTTTCCGGTTCCCATTCCGACTCCGTTGCCCAATTAGTTCCTGGTTTCCAATTCAACTCCGGTTTCCAATCCGTATCCAGTTCCCAATCCAATTCCGGTTTTAATACCAGTTCGGGCTTCAACACGGGATCCGGTTTCCATATTTCCGGTTTCCATACATTTCCCGGTTTTGATACACTTTCCTGATTTGATACGGTATCTGGTTTTGTAGCCAATACTGGCTTTTCTACATTTCCCGGTTTTAATACCGTTCCCGGCTTTGGTGCTGTTCCGGGTTTTAATACATTTCCAGGCTTTGGTGCTGTTTCGGGTTTTAATACAGTTCCGGGTTTAAATGCTGTTCCAGGTTTTGATACCGTTCCCAGAATTGGTGCCACTTCCGGTTTTAATACCGTTCCCGGCTTTGGTGCTGTTCCGGGTTTTAATACCGTTCCCGGCTTTAATGCTGTTTCGGGTTTTAATACCGTTCCCGGCTTTGGTGCTGTTTCGGGTTTTAATACCGTTCCAGGTTTAAATGCTGTTCCAGGTTTGGATACCGTTCCCAAAATTGGTGCCACTCCCGGTTTTGATGCCGTTCCCGGATTTAGTGTCGGTCCCGGTTTTGCTACAATTACATGATGTGGTGCCGGCACAGGCTTTAATACCGTTCCCGGATTTGGTACTGGTCCCGGTTTTATTACCGTTTCCGGATTTATTGTCGATCCAGGTTTAGACACAATTCCCTGGTTTGGTGCCGGCACAGGTTTTGATACCGTTCCCAGATTTGGAGTTGGTCCCGGTTTTGCTACAATTACATGATGTGGTGCCGGCACAGGTTTTAATACTGTTCCCGAATTTGATGCCGGTCCCGGTTTTAATAAAGTTTCCAAATTTGTTTCCAGTTCCGGTTTTAATACCGTTTCTGAATTTTCTGCCGACCCTGGTTTTACCAACTGTTCCGGTTTTGGTTTTTTCGCTGGTTTTGGTCTTTTTCCCGGTTTTGGTCTTTTTCCCGGTTTTGGTCTTTTTCCCGGTTTAGGTCTTTTTCCCGGTTTTAATGCCTGAGCTGGTTTTTTCATTGGCTTTGGTTTTCCCTCCTCTCCCGGCTTTCCTTCCTCTCCCGGCTTTCCTTTTGCGCCCGGATTTTTTACTGGCTTGGTCATTTTTACCGGTTTAGGGTTGTCTACCGGCCGAGGGTTTTCTGGCAGGCCAGGTTCATTTATCGTCACAGGCTTTTCTGCCAACCCTGTATTTCTTACCGGCTCCGGCTTCCCTTCCAGTTCCCAATTGGCAATTGGTGGCCAGACATTAATGCTTGCTGGTTTTTGATTACGTTGCTCACTTATATATATTATACACAATATTAATAAGATTAATTGAAATTTCATCCTTGCGATTTATTGGTTATATTTTTAAACTAAATATTTTTTAAATAATTGCTAAATAGATTTAAATTAATTTTTTTTTTGGATTTGGGTTTCATATAAATTTAAACATGTTTGTTTCAAGTGTTAATAGTACTAGATTAAATTGGGTCAAGCTAATTTTTAGTTTGTTAAATGTATTTTTTTATTGTTAGTAATTTTTATAATTTAACCTCTTTATTTGCTTTTTTATTAATTTAAAAATAAAACATTCTAAATTTTAAATAAGCTAGCAAATGTTTAATAAAAACAGAAATTGATAAATTTTAAACAAAAATTAATTATTTAAAAAAAAATATTGCAATTAAATAAAGTATTATATAGTATTAGAAATTTAACATGATTAAAAATTAATTTTTATATAATTTTGTTTTACTTTTATATAAATATTAAACAATCTAATTAATATTAATTAAAAATTTATTTTATTACTAAAATGTTAAATACCGACGTTTACCAAGATACTTTTTGATAAATCTTAAATAAATGTTTTTTAAACGCAATTTATTTAATTTTAAAAATTTAACAAAATATTTTTTAACAAATTATATGTTTATTTTAATTTTTATTTATTTTGGACAAAACTTTTAAAAAAGTAATTATTACTTTTATTTGCATTTAACATTCTAAAATTTTTTATTCTCAATTTAAAAAACATGCTTGCTTAATTTAAATGTATATTGTAAGTTAATTTGAATTCATCTAGCATATATCTAAATTTATTTTAACTTATTATTATTTCTAATTTATTTAGTATTAACATAGTATTCATATAAACAATTTATAACAAACAAATCTAACAAGACAATCCCGGATATAAATCAGTAATACCAAAATAAATCCAAAATATATGTCAATCCCTAATCAAAAAATAAAAATATATTCTCAAAATAAAAACAGTATTTAAGTCAACTTAATATTTATATTTAAATTCAAATAACATTTAAAATAATAGTTATGTTAAACAAAATTTTAATTTTAAGTTTAATTTTGCAAACATTTCTTAATTTTCAAAAATGTTGTCCAGTATTGCCGGCATTACTATTGCCGATAATGTCGGGTCCATTCACTCCAACGCATGGCATTGGTTGGCCACTAATTCCCGTCAATCCGGGCGTACAAGTGCCGCCGTTTATAAGCCATTGGATTCCGTTAATTCCATTAAATCCTGGATTGGGTTAACATTATTGTTGAACAAATTGTTTTTATAAAAAATATTGTATTTTATTTTAAAACATTTTTATTTAGTTAAATTTTTTTTTGTTTTCTCAATGACAAAAAACAAAATATATAATAAATAAAAAATTTAAATTTGTCCTGTTAAAAATTATTAATACATATACTTTAACAATTGAATAAATTTATTAATTTAATATTAAATTATATTTGCATTAATATTTAACAAGTATACAGTGCCCTTCAGATATATGTCACCAACAGCGATGTAGTCACAGTATCCTCATTTTTAATTAATCCTATAACTTAAGGGGTGGTATTTAAATTTAAAAAAATTTAAATGTAAATAAATACTCAATAAACCATACCAACATGCTAAGCGCTAAATAAATTTACTTAAATATCTTAAAACAAAGATTAAAATCACAATTAAAAATTTTATAATTAATTTAATTTTTATATATAACTTAATTTTGAACACAGTCTTGTTTACAATTGCAATTTAATTCAAATATAAATAATAAAATAATGTAATTCAGAATTAAATTAATTATAAAAATTTTAATTGTTGTTTTAATCTTAGTTTTAAAATATTTAAGTAAATTTATTTAGCACTTAACATGTTGGTATAGTTTTTGAGTATTTATTTAAATTTACATTTTTTAAAATTTAAATACCACCCTTTAAGCTATAGGGTTAATTAAAAATGAGGATACTGTGACTACATCGCTGTTGGTGACATATATCTGAAGGGCACTGTATATATATCAAATAGAGTTATATATACAGTATATATATTTACTAGGTTTTGTACTCTAGCTTAAAATTGTTGTTATTTTTTTTAAACTTTATACATCATATAAAAAATTCTTAAAAAATAGTAATCAAGCAAAATTAGTATAAAAACAAGTAGGATTAAAATAGAAACCAAATAAATACTGTACAAATATTTTTCATTGATTATCGTATTAATAATGTTTTAAAGAAGGTTTACATAAAAACTTTTTTTACAAACAATATTAGAAATAACAAATGAACTATTTAAATTAAATTGTAATAAAATCCTGATAAACAGATTTATTAAAATAATTATTTACTGGATTTAACTAGCTCTTTTGCCAATATAAGAACTGGTTATTTAATATATAAAAATTATTCTTTAAATCAAAACAAACCGTTTTATACTGAAGGACCTCCCCAAATTAAATGTAAATTTATTTTAACAACCAAAAATAAATTATAACTTTACTAGTTAAACTATTATGCAACTAAAAATGCAACCTTATAAAAAACATACATAAACTCTAAAAAATGATTTATCACTTAAACAGTGAGAAAAAATATCATCAATAAAGAGATTAGAGTTCTTATACACATTAAAAAATTAAGAAAAAATTTATTACTTTAGTTACTCTACTAAACAAATAAAAGTTTTGACTTTGATTTTTAGGTGTTATCATAAAAAATGTTTTTCTTTTTTACTTAAAAATGCATAAAAAATAATTCGAGCTTTAAATACATTACTTAAGGTCAAACTTATCAAATGTAGATGCTGGCATTAATAATGCTAAAGGTTAGCTAGCATATATTTTTGTTTGCATTGACTTTAATGCAGAGATTGTAAGGGAGGATTGGGCAAAAATCTCTTTAATTTGAAAAATTAACATTTATTCTCCCTTAAAATTGTGTCCGTGGAAAGGTATTCCCTTGTTGTTTTTCCAGCGGCCAAACGTGGTTGGAAATTTATTTTTAGATTTTTGACTAAATTTTGGAAATTTTACCTTAAATGTTGCTAAATCCAGTTTAAATCCCGTTAAATAGGTTAAAATTTTATCATAAATATATGGATTTTTGTAGCAGGTTTTACCCCCTGATACCCCCTGGATCAGCCGACCTTCTCAATCTCTGCTTTAATGTAAATTTAATTTTACATTAAAATATAACTTTTTTTAATTGAAGGGAACTGACACTCCGGTGCTCTATAGTGCTATTGACAGTTCGTACTATTAGTCAATCAAAAGATTTATAATAAAATAGTTTAACAAATATTTCATTTAAAAGCGTTTTTTTTCTAAAGCAATGATTGATATATTTTTTTTGGCTTAACATTGAAAAAATGGATTACTTGTTGAGTAGTGAGTGATTGAAATTTTTTTCTTTTATTACTGTTATCTCGAAATCGATAAATGATTCGTAACTTATAATATATTTATTTTTTACGTTTTTTGTTTTGTTTATTTTATTAAAACGTTATTTATTATTTAGACAATTAGATTGAGATTTAATTGTTTAAGCGTTTGGTTTGAGTGAAAAAAATTTGGTTTTATTTTTAGATATGTATTAATGTAATGAAAATAATTGCATAAATACTGACAATTGGTTTATCGCACGTATTATATGCGAAAAATTGGTTTTTTGGCGATCAATCAAAATCATAAATTAAGTCATAAGTCAGTTCATTCATAAATTTAGACAAAAATTAATTAATTAAAAAATTAATTACAATTAAATAAACTATTATATAATTTTACAATGTAAAATGATTAAAATGATTTTTTAAATAGTTTCTTTTATATAAAACATTTTATTTAGTATTGTTTAATAATTTATTTTGTCACAAAATTTTACCAAGATACTTTTTGGTAAAAGTTTAGGTATTTTTTTAAACGCAGTTTATATTTTAAATTAAAAATACAAACAAAATATTTATTATTTAAACAAATAGATTGAGATTTAATTGTTTGGTTTGAGTGCAAAAAATTTGGTTTTATTTTTAGGTATGTATTAGTGTAATGAAAATAATTGCATAAATACTAACAATTGGTTTATCGCACGTATTATATGAGAAAAAATTGGGTTTTTGGCGATCAATCAAAATCACAAATTAAGTCATACGTCAAGTCATATATTAAACAATTTATTCTATTATTTGAATTATAGCTCAATTTTTTAATATATGGTTTGATTTTTGTTTTGTTTTTTTGGAAAATCTAAAAACTAATAAAAAGTTTTAAAAACTATTTTCACGAAAATTATCCCCAATTTTACATAAAAAATAAATTTCAAGTTTAAGGCAAACATAAAAAATAAAATTAATTTTTTGGAAAAACTTTTTTAACACAAATTAAAAACGAAATAAAAATATTTTTAAGATAAAAATTTTGTTTAAATAAAAATTTATTTGCATTTAATATGTTATAAAAAGTCAATTTTTACGTTTAATTTAGTAAAACATAACTATTTTTGCGGAAAATTGCTTTTTTCGGGCCTATCCGTGCATGTGATCGGTGCCTATAAATGGCATACCTGTGCGCCGCACAGTATGTGGTTTTTTGGCATAGTTTGCAGTTTTTAAGTGTTTTTTAAACTTTTGTTCTTGTTACAAATCGATTCTCAAATAACAATTATAGACATTATTTGTTGTTATTTATTAACAGTTTCTTCATCTGAATCGTGAAAATGTGTTAAAATTGTAAAATCAGTTAAATTTAGTAATGATTAATAAATTGGCAAAAGCTTATTTAGTTAAAAATAAAACTTGCTAATTAGATTTTAATTAAGATTTTTGTTATTTTTTAAATTTAGGTATATTTTTAAACATTGTTTATTAATTTAGATTGTTTATTTTTTTAAAAAATAAATTAAAAATAACTAATTAATTAATAAACATAATTAGATACAAAAAGTCTATATATATTTGTCACGAAAATCGACAATGTAACTTTTTTAAAAATTAATTAAACTTAATTATATTTTGTTTTTTAAATGTAATTATTTAACATTGTTGATTATATTTTACATTTGATTTTAATATTTTACAATTTTATAATTGCTTTTTTAAAATTAAAATATTGTATCAAGTTTAATTTTTATTTAAATATTTTTATTATTTATATTTTATTATTAAATTAATAAATTATTAATATTTTTAAAAAATAAAATGATAACTTATTAAAGAAAAATTTAAAATTTATTTAAAATTTATTATAATAATAGTAATTAATAAAGTAGCAAGCATACTTTACTATTTTACATGTTAAAAAATAGTTACAATTTTTTTGGGTTTAGGTCATGGACTGACTGTATTGTATAAAAGAGAATAACATTTCTTAATAATTGTATTGATTAACAAAATAATAGTAATAACGAGAAAAAAGTGAAAAAATTGAATACAAACTAAAAATCAAAATCAAAAATTCAAATCAAATCAATTCAGTAGAAAATTAAATTAAACGCATATTTTAACACAAAATTCAATATTTTAATCAAAAATATAAACAATTCTCTGTCTTATGGTTTGATTAATGTCTTTTTCACGACTTTTATCACAAATTTATGTTAAAATATATGAAATGTCTGAATGAAAGCAAAGTTTTTTAGTTTGCATTCAATTCAATACATATTTTACAGCTTTTGAGTCAAACCTTATTTTTTTTGAATAAATATAAGTTTTTTCGGAAAATTTGAATAAAATATATTGAAAATCAAATCTTATTGTTATCTATATTAATGGTTAACTAGTTTTTTGTGTTTTAAAGAGTATTTTATGTCTTGGTCTGAAAATACTGGTCACAGATGTCATAATTGATTTGATAACAACTCAATCATTTAATTTATGACAATTTTATGCTAATCTTTGTCCCATTTTATGACATTTGAGATATTATTTGATTTTTCGTTTCGTTTTGCTTTGTTTTG